>ARYC01001849.1:0-24439 GCA_000711775.1 Oxytricha trifallax
TCTATTTATCATCAAGGAGACCTCATTTTTTCATGGACCTATATTTCCTCAGTGACATCATTATCTTTGGGGGGAGGACCAAAATTCCCTCATATACATTATTTTTATGAATAATGATAGACTGTTATCGTATAAATAAATATACAACCTTGGAAATAATTTTTATATTGGTCACAATATGAAAAAGCTAGGTTTGTTAGGATGATCAACAATATTTTTAAATAGAAAATTTTGATTCATTTTTCTATTGAAGAAGTCATTAGTAAAAACTCTAAGAACTATAAATGCTCAACAAATAACCTACAAGAAACTTTCATAAATAATTCAACATACATTCAAAAATGATGAAGTTATTTAAAGCTCTTTCACATTATTTAAAAGATAATTATTTTTTTTTATTAATAACTAAGTTTGCATTTAGAAAACCCTTACATTAATTAAAATTGAGAATTGGCAACCAAAGCATGTTCTTCTTTTTTTCCTCAAGAAATCAAATTATTTTTTTAAAAAAAGTCCTACACATTTGACAATGAATTACTAATTACCCTTTAGATTAAGGGTACTAAACTCACTTCATATTTGCACATTTATAATCATAAACAAATGGAAATCAATTATAAAAGAGCTTTTTTCACCACTAAGAACTTTATTTCTTCCAATGATTTATGTTATTTCTTTCAAGCTGTTTATAAACCTAATTCTCTCTCAAGTTGTGTCTATAATAATAGAGGTCTTAACTAAACTCTTTATCAATCACATCAACTATTTGATATAAATTACTTTTTTTAATAAATGAAAATAATTTCTTGATTGAGGCAAGGTCAAATATGTAGGGTCCCAAAAAGGATTGATGTTATTTTAAGCTATTTTAGCTTCTCTTTAAGATAGTTACTCCTGTGATGGGATACATTATCTTGCATTAGAACGTGTTTGTCTCCCTGGATGGATTCCACTTTTCTAGGTTTAATTTAGCTGAAGTATAAAGAAGGATACTCTGACTAACGCTATTATTCCTGCGTTTAAAGAGCTAAAAGTAAACTCATCCATCACTACATAGAGCTGCAATCAATCCAATCAGTTGGTATCATTTAGAATCAGTACAAAAAAGCAACTAAAATTTCGGGGCCCAAGCTTTTAAATTGATCTGCTAAATTATATTGAACTTTCTTCAATATTAATAACAATATTCCCCTGTCCTAATAACCTAACATAGTAATTGGTTTCATGGGCTCGTTGATTGATAGTATTAGAGGTAAAGACTTTTAGCTTATATTAGACACTTTCATTGAGAGCTATTAAGTACATTTTTAGAAATTTTCGAATTTATTGATTCTGAAATTTTGACCCAACATAATTTTCTAAATACTTCTGAATTAATGATGGCTTGATTAATTTATTGTTTTTTATATAAATTTCAAAATTAGTTTTTGAAATGAATCATTTAATTTCAATATAGCGATTTAACGTTAATTTTTTTATAGTTCTTGCTAAGTGAATAGACAATGAGTACTAATTCTTTAGTCCAATTAATTTTTCTATATTTCTTTAAATTAATTAACTAGCATTTCCCACATTAGCCCAGGTTTTAAACTTCAGTTTTATTCTCCTTCATGGCATTTGTAAATATTTCTTGAATTCATGAACATCAACTGAATGTTGTTGATAGTTTGAGAGATACCTTTCCCTTTATTTCATATGAAGCGTTTTATGTAATATTAAATTATAATATTTAAACCTTCACCAGACTTTCTATAAATTCATTAATCAATGAAATATTTGAGAACTTTTCCAATAGACCACATGTAGTATTTTTTAACTACTCAATAGCACTGTTTTTTATTTATTAATAATAATTCATATTTATGATTCATCTTAAACATCAGATCTTGGATCAAAATTTTGATAACTATCCTATTTTTTATCTAAGTTATATTGCTAAGCATTTACTGTAAAATTCAAGTATTTAGAGTCAAGATTAAAGTAAATAAACTGTCTCTTAATCTGATTAATCGTCTATAAAGGTACAGTGGATCAATTTTTAATTGATAGGGATGAGTTCACTCTCTTAAATAACCATTGATTCTTTTTAGAATTGGTCTCAGAATTCTGTTACCTCAATATAATTTCGAAGATCACTCTATCTTAATATCTCCATTTAAATTTGTTTTAACTTTAATAATTAATTAAAAGTCTGAAACAAAAAATGATTGTTTTATAAATAATTCCTATTCTAAGAAAAGCATTTCTATTATTGAAGAAGAAGAATTTCTACTGTCCTCAAGAATTATATCCTAAACTATTTAACTCCACCCTAAGATTTAAATTTAGTATTAAATATGAAGGCATTCACCAATTCACATTAACCATTAACTCATTAGTCATTAGCTCAAAGAGATGATACGAAAAAAGAAAGAATTATATGACTTCTTAGTTGAGGAATGCGGAGCTTACCTCCCTTAGATCGAATAAACAAATGTCTAGATCCTTTGCTCAATACTAACAGTGAAAAAGTAGTAATTCATAATAAAACTAAATCTTTTTGCATTTGAAAAGAGCAGATGTTATTATTGCTACTGTTCCATAAATTGAAGGGCTACAGTTAAGGATTTCCTTGGGTACGCAGCTTCCAAATCTTCTATCATGAGCTTTCTCTCTGATCAAAGCTATTGGCTCAATTTTGACTTTAAAAAAAAGGTGATGTTATATTATAAAGTTTCTCGTTATAGATTAAGTTGAATAAATGATAATTGATGCCAAAAGAAGTAGAAGAGAAAAATTAGACTAAACTCATTTCTGCTTGTTCCTATAATACCTGAATTTTCCAATGCGCCTATAGAGTCATTGAGTTTTATTGGTAAATCAAAAATTTTTAAATTTTTTTTTTTTTAGTATATAAAGGAAAATCTGCTTACTTTAAGAAGCCTACAGCAACTAAAGAGAAAAGCAAAGGAAATAGAAGAAGTTAAGCAGGAAGAGAAAAATCTGAGAGAAAGTAATTAAAATACTTAGAAATAAATAAAAGGATGCGAAAAGATTTTAATCAGATGAAAAATGAGATATAAGACTATAACCAGTATAAGAACTTGGTTATGCAACTGATGGGAACAGGAGAAATTGGTGAGGACGGTAACCAATGGCGAATGTCCAAAATATTAATTCCATAATACTCTGAGAAGTATGACTAATATTTAAAAATTTAACTTTAATTTAAGAACTTGCACAAAACTCAAATAAAAATGATGATATATTGTTATAATGTAAAATTAACATTAATTCAAATTTTATTTAGAAAGTTCTAAAATAATATTTTTCGCTAACCCTAAGAATTTGCAACTATAAGTCTAAGTGATTTCCCTCTGATATAATTGTAGAAGATGCTGTCAACTTATTCTCATCTTAGACTTTTCATATTCATATTAATTGTTAATCTCAAGTTCATTTGAGTAATTATAAAAGAAGGGATCTTTCACTCATAGAGCTCGTTCGTTCAAGATCAACTTTTATCAGATGTTGATATCCATTTATGATTCAAGCTCACTCTACTTCGAGGAAACAATCTTCTTCCCTCATCAAGGGCGCGAACTATGAGGAATCAAATGGTTTGATGTCAAGATTTTAGAATATATGAGTGGAAAGGACCTTGTTTGCTAAGCTTTTGCTCCTTTTTTGACTTTAATATTCTTCTCGCAGTTTCCGATTCTTCACCTTTTTATCTATCAGGCAATTTATGGTTTTTTCTTTAATCAACAGTGATTTGAGGTGGCATTGAGTATGGGGATCGTTGATTCGGATAACTTTGCAGTTTCTCCTTCACTCAAATGATTCGAATGTTTGAGTGTTTCAATCTATGTTTCGATTTAATATTAGTTTTTGCATTCTTGCGTTAGACCTTGATGAAGCTTTAGAAGGCTTAAGTGGTTTTCATTGTCTTTCTATTCTTGTTTAAGTCTAACTAGCTATTCAATGGTGCTAGTATTTATCATATTTTTTTAATTAGTGAATTATAGAAATAAATATTCAAAATATATAGACTAAGGAGCTCATATTTTTTAATATTAAAATTAGAAATCTATTAATTTTAATGTTGATTTGTAAGTGGAGCAAAAGTAAGAAAAATTTGCTAATTTTGCCCCGCTATTTGTTTGATGATAATTGTTTGATAGTTTAAGATTACATATTAATAATTGATATTTCCTTCTTTCTAATATTTTAGATAATCTATTATGTTATATTCATTGATTAAGATTGTTATATAAATGAACTAAATTTACATAATTTCTGATTAATATATTGTCAATTATGAATTTACTTTTTTTACATGACATAACTATAATTTCTATTATATTCAGGAATAATTTATCAGAGTTAAAATAGAACAGAAATTATTGTTAATAAACTTCCATTTTTAATAAATTTATTTTTCATTATAACTTTATATTTGTTAATTAACTTAATAGAACTTTAATCATCACAAATTAAAACTATAAATTATCAAAATATTAATATATAAACATGGTAATTTTATTAAAATAATAAGCAAACATTTCATTTTTATCATCTCTAAATTAAATTGTTTATTTTCGTGTTACCTATTATTCTATTGCTTACAATATGATCTTAATATTATCTATAGTTATTGAGTATTATTTATTTCTACAACTCACTTATAAAAATTAATTTGTAATAATTAACATGACTGTAAACAAGGCAATGCCATTTTCCTTTGTTATCGAGTCTCCCAACTTTACCTACTATTTGGTCTTAACCTCTTTTGTGAAATATATCAGCTATAATTTAGTAAAGTCCTTCATTCTTCTCTATTCCCTGGGATGTGTTGATATCAGTGCCTCGAACCCTAAGTTTCTCACAGCATTAACACACATAACTTCCCAATCTTATCTAGGGTACAATGGTTACTTTCCAATGTGGCTTAATTTTTATATCTGCGTAGATCGATCTTCTGGAAAATAAACCTAACTCTACTTTTTCAACCATTATTCAATCATTTGGTAAGAGGTGCGCTAGCAACTATTATTTTTGGAACAATACTAGAATACTTATTTATAATGTCCTCCAGCTTTTTGAAGTAATTTTGGATACTTGTTACAACAAATTTCATATAACAAATGCTGCTTTTATCGAGCTTATTTCTGGAAAATTAAATCCTCTGTCTTAAAGAAAGTTTATATAATTTAATTCTCTTTCATGCTTAATCGGGATCCTGTCATTGTAATTAGCTATTTTGCTTTAAGTACATTCTTTATAAAGCTTAGCATAGATAGTACAGCTCCATAAAAACAATTCAATTTTACTAATTTATAACAATCGGAGAGTCAAGTAGGATGTTTAAGAATTGAGGATCCTCGCAGAAGTTTTCGAATTCATTTGAATAAGTTTTTTATAGCCCACTCTTGTTCTCGTAAAAAAATAAACATTTACCCTTAAGTTGAATTGTTAAATCAGCTTCTTAATACATCATCCATATCTTTTTATAAGATGGTCATTTTTACCAATTATGAATACAGGAATATCATATTTCATTGATATATGTATGGCTCAGAAAGCAGTGATCAATGTTTTATCGTTTCCTATTCCAAGATTGATAGATATATAGGCGATTGTTTTGATGACTCTAAAATATAATTTAAGCAAATATTATGCAAGGGCAGTAACTTAAATTAGAAATTATTCTTAGGTAGTTTTTAAAATCAGAGATCTTGAATGCAAATTTATAGCCTGAGTTTACAAATTCTAGCTCTGATTCCTCCATATTGTTCCTCTCCTGAAATTATTTTAGTGATTGTTTTTTTTATCCAAGGTGAATTGAATTGATTAGCAGATATAAGAAATGATATTATCAAGTCAAGATTTCGAGAATTGCCAAGAAATAGATTCTAGATAATTTTCTTAGAAGTCTTCCTGTTTTTTTTTTCAATCATAAAGAAGCAAATATCTTATGTCATCTTTAATATCTATTCTAATTTCATAGTTAACATTCAACTATTTTTTGTTGGAGTTAAGAGAGTTTCTTCAAAAAGTTGATGTATTGAACTAGTTTGGGAAAGTGTCATTTGTTGTTAAATATTTTTCATCCCCAGTTGAAACTCCTTTAATTGATATTCTCGCTGAGCTTAACTCAAGGAACTGATGGTTATAATATATTAAACAACTTCAATCGGAATTCCTCAGATGAGCCCTAGTCCGTGATCCTCATTCATTACTCTGATGAAATACTTTGAGGCTAAATAAGATATTTGGTAGGAGTCTGACTACCTAAAAGTCAACTCGCCATTGCTGAAAAATGCTGTTATCATTAGTAGAATCGCCATCTTTTTAGAGTTGAGTTTGTAAATAACTCAACTGAGTATTTTTTTACAAATTCATGAATCTCATTCCCAAATATGCAACTAGCTTGGGCTAAAGATGTTAAGATATCTGGGAAAGTTTACAACAGACTCATTAAAGTCTTTTTCAAATAGATATCGATTGCGATCATCTTGTTGTTATAGAATAGTAGCGAATGGACAAAAAGTCTTATCTTCGCTTTAAGGGAATCTTGTATGCTGATTGAAAGTTCATGGCATATTTAGAAAAGCCCTTTCAAACATAAATTTGAGCATGAGCTTTTTAAATATCTCAAAAAATCAATAAGTCTAACTATTTCTTACATGAATGGCTTCCAAAAGGTTAAATCTGTTGTCAGCAGGAAGAATTATATAATTTCATAAACAGTTTGTGGGCAGAAATTTATCTTTACAAAAATTATCTAAGATTATCAGACTAAGCATTATAATGCTGTTGCTGATTCAACTTAAGACCAATTTACTTCAAAGAAAGTTTGACTTGAGGGTAATTCTTTTAGCCCTGTTAAGTATTCTACCTGTGCTTATGACGTATTGGACTTATGGGACTAAGAGGATCTTTGTTGCTATTTGTTCAAGATGAATTTGCTTATAAATCTAAGAATGTCACTGGAACCAATTAACAGCTTGAATTCCTGTAGCTAGAGGACTTCGCCTTTGTTATACTAATACCTGGGCAGAACCTCCTTAACCCGATCAATAAGTTATGGAAATAGAGCTCCTTGATATTGAGAGGGACTTCCTTTTTTGCATCCTAGCACTTTTATGTTAGGGATGATCATCTTTGTTTCTTCTTTGATCCCGCTTTTTATGAAATAATGAGTATTCTGTTAAGAATTATTTGAAATTTAAGTATTTCAATTAATAATTTTGAAAACTTAATAGCTAGCATAATTAAAATTTTAAGTTTTTATGTATTTTTATAGTCATAAACCATAGCCTTTTATGGGAAAGTTTTGTTTAAAGTTATAGCCTCTATTTTCCACAACAAAAACGATATCATGAATGCTTCTATCTATATTGAAATAAAGGGACCATAATATTAATGATGGCCTCCATTAACTATGAATGGTATGACCTTGTCTTTGTGGTGCAAATCAATGAGCTATATCATATTTAATATGATTTAAAAGTAAATGCGAATTTCTCATCAATTTTCAAAAAATTTCTTGATCAATAATGATCCTAATACCTATTATCAAACTAAACTATTAAAACAAGATGGATAAATTATATAAAGTAATAGTGTAAAAGTGTGCTATTCAAGGTGGATGGGAATGATTTAAGAAACTTAATATTCGATTTCCCCATTTAAATAGCAATTGAAGAAAAAATTGTTGAACTAAAAGTTAATAAGAATTAAATAAGTTTCATCGTTTGGACATATGAATTAACACTCTGAGAAGAGTCAAATTTTTATCGATAATTCTAAACTGGATCGTTGGGAATAATTTAACATGGTAATAACATACGAGGGATCAATAAGGAAAGATAGTTTTAACTTAATTCAAACTGTACAAGTCAAGATTTTTATTATATAGATTAATTTATTTCTTTTACTATACTCTTAAAATTTTACCTTACTAATTGCCCCTTCGTTAATCGTGAATTCGAAGTAAGAATTAAAAATCTCAAGTAGTTTGAAAGTTAGAACTTTAAATTTAAAAATGCTAGTAATTTATATATAAAAAATGAGCTAAAAGAAGATATTTTAACCCGACCTAGTTCTTCTTTGGTTTTTTGAAACGGCATTTATATTTTTTATTTTATAAAAATATTAACAAATTTAAATTTTAGGCTGTTTCATTCTTGATATAGACTCTTTATATTTTGTAATTATATACTTCATTTTTAAGGTTTAAGAAAGTATCAAGAATCTATAAGATTAGTTTAATAAACTAGATATATATATAATTAAAATCACCCTTCTGTTATTTTATAATTATAACTTTTTACTAAATAAAAATATAATAATCACTTTATGATTAAAAATCATAAATTTTTGTATCATAATTTTATAATACTTTAACATTTCCAAACTAAAATAAAATTTTATATAATATTTCTCAAAATCATTCTAAATATAATGACTCTATTAATTTAAACCTCGCTGAATACGATTATAAATTCTATTTTGCATATCATCAAATATCTTATAGATATATACAATTTGATTTTTCTTGAAGGAATTGTTGAGAAGTTATGCATCAAATTTTTAAGGGCTTTCAAGGCACTTGAAGAGATTGATAGAAATTTATGAGAAAACCTGAAATAAAACAAATTTACTAAATTCGGGATCCTAATCATGAAAGTAACATCGGTTAGTAAAAATTAGTATTAATATTATAAATATATGAATAATTTTGATAAAATAATAATGTTATAATCACATAAATTTTGAATTTGAACCTTCTTTTTTGCAAATAGATTATTATTTTAAATGTTTAAAAGCCAATTAGTAAAATTAATAACTCTAATATATTATATATATATAATTATACTCTAAAATAAATAGTTTTAAATGAAAAAAAAAGGTTTTTGAATATGTTATCTCTATCTTTATATATCTTTTGGTAATGAAAATTAAAATAGATAATTAATAAAAGATTATATAAATTATGCTTTTAAAAAGATGTTTATAATTGAAACTAGCAACCTTATTTACTTAATAATTAATAAGGCATATAAATGGAAAAAATATATAAAAGAAGCTATATTTAGAATATATGACATGATAAAGTAATGCTGGAACTAATAGTGGAAGGAATTGTGCTCTCAGAGTAAGACTTAGACAAGCCAATACAAAATAGTTTTATTAATAAACTAGAAAAGTAAGGCAAGAGCAAGAACTGTAACAAAAAACCACCTCAAATAATGAGTATTAAGAGAAACGGAGACCTAGAGACTAGGGTGGAATCAGGATTCTCACTTCTGGATAAACATTGAGGTCAGGCACCTTCTAGAATGATTAAGTTGTGATTATCGGCCATAATATTAGGTCTTCCTTAATTTGCTTAAAATCAGCATCAATAGAAACGGAAACAGTATCAGCAAAAATTATTACAACTCTAAAATACAATGGAAATAGGCAACTAAAGACAAGATCAGTGCATTGACAAAAATGCCCTAAGAGGCTTCTTAAACCTTATTAAATGGCTAACTTAAACACAAAGAGGAAAGCTTAATCTATAAAAAGGTTTTAATATAAATGAAGAGAGAGAGTTGAGGTTAGAGAATACGATAAACGGAGGCAATAGAATTCTATAGTATTAATCGATTATAGGGACGGGTATACATCATTGGAATCACAAAGAGTTATTAAACACAAAACAATCAGGATGATGAACGCTTTTGTTAATTTGAGGATGTGATAAAAGCTATAAAAGAATAATGTTTCAACAAATCTATTCGTTAAATGGTTTTGATTTAAAAATCTTCCAAAAAACCAGGGTAAAATATTAACCGACAGTAAGTAAGAAATTCCCTAATTGACTGTTTGATAGATAGTTTTCTCAGTACTTAATTTGGGAGACAAGTTCTACTAAGTAAATAGCAAGGTGACAACAAAACATTGGTCTGCGACACTAGTCCAATTGTGATGAATTTATATTTAAGCAAGATAGTTGAGAAAGTACTTTTAAATAAGTTGCAAGATAAAATAAGCTTAATTCATTTACACAGTATATTACCTAAGAGGTTTCAAAGAGAGCTTAAGTACGCGTTTAAATCTGTTAAGAATTTTGTACACATTAAAGTATCAATCAAAAAGATTAAATAAATGGAAAACTTATATCCTTGTTGATCTTCAAAATGCTTACGATTTATACTGGAAAGATAAAAAAACTTGCATCAATACTGAGACTATAAGGATAGAGTCGAGATGATATGACAACAGTCAATCTTATCTGAGGAATTATACAAAAACAATAAATTCTTCTATGATGGAAAGAAAATAAAGATTGTGAAAGGAATCGCACCAGGCGATATATTTTTTCCCCGACTTTTATGTGTTTTTATAAGATTTTCACTATTAACAACCGGAATTGATATAACTTATAAAATAAGGTAAGTTTATCTGTTTTGCTTCAGTTTAGTTAGTAAACATAAAAGATGCACAATAGTGATTTATTAGTTTCGAGAAATATAATAATCCCACATTTAGCTTATTAATATAAAAGTTTTATCTAAAAGGTGTAAGAAATGATATACATGGAACTTAATATATGCCTTAACACAAAGTAGCTACTAAAAATACGTGTAAAAAGAAATGAAGTTACAAACGGAAATTTACCAAAGATTACCCATATCGAAGAACCGAACAGTTAGTGACAAAATAATAGTAGTACAGATAGGTCATTTATGATTTCTAAGTAAATTCTTTTGTAGCAGGTTAATATGTAAAAATGAGAAAATAAAAAACATTTGAAAAGAATTACATATAAGACTATTAGAGATATTCCATTTAAATGCTAAGAAAAACAACCTAACTGAAGGATCCAAAACATTTGATAAAACCAAAAAAAAAGCAAATAGATGTTAAACAAAATGAAAATCTCTGCGATATAAGAATAAACTATTTATAACAAATTTATAACAAACAATTTGTGATGAATACTAAGATGGGTATAAGATAATGAAAGACAATTATGATATATCTTAGGAAAAAATAGATGATTGTAAAAATATTGTTTAAAAATAATTTAACAGGAGACTTATTATGCTAATAAGAAAAGAAAATTTATAGAAAAGCGTTTCATGTTCAATATCATGGTCGTCATCTTCATCCTGATCCATCTCATATTCATAAAAAGTCTCTTCTCTTTGTCTTCTTGAGATGTCTCTGTCTAGTAACATCTGTGGTCAAACCAGGTTGGACTACCAAAAACATAATTTTAAACATCTACTCTTTGTTACTTACACTTTAAATGAGCGCTCTAGCTCCTTCTGCGTTTGATGTCAAGTATTCTTATTTAATTAATTTCCTATTATAAATTATAATAAAAGCAAATGGCATGAACCATTATTGTAAAATTTTCAAAGTCTTTTATATGCATATCACATGAAATAGTGTAATCAAATAAATTCTATAGATGATCTAAAAGATTTCTCAAAATAAATTAGGTAGAACAGAATAATTGGCATGTATAGTCAATAATTGGCATGTATAGTCATACATAAATTTAGAGAACCTAAAAATATGATTTGTAGATTAGAGAATTTTATCTATGGACTTGCATTAATATTATTAACCATCTAAAAAAAGAATTGCATGAACAACGTAGGTAAACAAATTTGGATAAAAAATTGACTAAGAAATTCGTAATTAAAGATCAACACGATTAAATAAATGAAACTTTAATGAGATAGTAATAGCATTAATTTCTGAGAATTATTACAAATAATTTATTTAAAATTAAAAGCAATCACCATTTGAAAAAATTCTCTTTAGCAAGAATCGAATTCAATAAGATAAAGTTAGGTTTCTTAAGTATGCAGGTATTAAATATGGAAAAAAGTATACTGTAAAAGTGATAAAATATTTCGAAAATTATTTATTGAAAGTTTGCAAGATATTCTGACTAATTAGAATCAGCGATATAGCAGACCTTGATCGTGTGCATATCTCACTTAAGTTGGTTCGAGGAAACATATTTAATTTAAAATTTCCTTATGGAGTTAAGCTGTTTATTTATTAAAAAAATAATTAATTAATATAATTATATCAACAAATATTCAAATTTACCCAATTTATTAAATTTAATAATTATCACTAATAACATTTCTTTAATGAGGAATTTGATCAATATAATAATATTTAATTTTATTAAATAAATATTAAAATTATATTGCTAAATATATTATAATTATTAAGAATTTATTAAATTTATCTCTCACAGTTCTAAGGACATTTACAATTAAGCAAGCGTTCTCGAGTCATCTAAATGAAATGAAACCTTTATTTATCTCAGCTATATGCGCTTAATTACAGATAGGTTTTTTAAATAAAAAGTAAAAGATTGGAAAATCTAACACCAGCAAGAAGGTTAATGAACTACAAAAACAGAATATCTCTAAGCAGAAAAACATGTGGAATATGGATAATTTTTATATAAAAATGACCGGATAAAGCTGAAGAATCTCATTGCTTTGACTGAGTTAATATGCTAATGATTTAATAAGATTTTTTACTCTTTGAAAAGATGGGAATCGTTGATAACTAGGATGGTAGTAGTAGTTTGTTGCTATAGTACAACAACAAAAATGGAGAAAGCCCTGGTAAGGAAAAAATAGAATAGTTAAAAAATGATAAGGAGAGGAGTAGAGGAAGACTATGCACTGAGAAACAAAGAGGCTGTTATAAAAAAACTCAACAAAAAGTGAAGACATAATGATATAAAATGAAATGACATCTCAGGGTACAATAGAAACTTTAATAAAGCAAATGTTAGATCTTATTTCAGTTTCATTAGGTTGAAATACTTAATTCTCCCTAACCTATCCCAAGTAAAATAGATTGAGAAGAAATTAGAGGGTGTGAACTGGAGGATAGATAATAGCTAGTACTGGAGACAATTACAAGACATTGAGGGGATCTTGATTCCATCGAAGATGTTTAGAATTTTAAAGAGTTGCTGAAATTGGTTTATCCTCATATTGAAAGCAAGGATAAGTAGAAGAGGTTTTTTAATCAAGGGAAGTGGTGGGAATCTAGCAAAACTCCAAAAAAAAGGAAATAAGGGAGCTTATTGTAGAAATTGTTGACAAAGAATTTGAATAAAAAAATTTGTAACTAAATCAGACACAAAACAAAGTGACCCGCCTGACTGTGGCATAATAACTCTAATAATCAAATACCAATCATTTACCATGATTCAAATATTTGGGGAAGATTGGATCTGTAAGTAGATGTACTGCATGATGCCAAACCTCTCAATGGGCTTCATGCAAATGGAAATTGGAAGATTAGGATATGTGAATAAGGTAGAGTAAATGATGTGAATGCTAGAACAATAAAGTGAATCGATGTGGTTGAGAATGAATGAGGAGCTGAGATATAATAGCAACACTCATACAACACATGTGGATGCATGGGATGAATTTGTTCTTAAAGATTTAATAAAGTGATATGGAAGATGTAAAGGAGAAGCTAGTAGAAGATCCTGAGATTAAAGGATGCCTGCTTGTTAGAAACCATAGTAAACTAAATAAACAGCAAAATGCAATCATAAAGAGAGAAACAAAAATGTAGTTAGGAAAAGAAGAGCAAATTAAGAGAGAAATGATAGACATAATTAAGGAAATGAGGGAGAAATAGCAATGTTAAAATAGATATGGTTTGAGATGTAAAGTATCACTGTGAGGTTTTCTATTATCATAAATAGAAACAGAGAGTCTATCTTTATATTTTCAGAAGAGTGAGTATTGATTAATCTAGTATATTACCTAAAATATTTTACTAATACTTATACAATTTATAGTTCTATACCATAATAATTTTTTTGTTAATTTTATGGACTTTTTTTATTCTTTCATTTTTTGACTATGTTTTATATTTTTGATAAATTCTTTTTTTATTACAATTATTCCATTTTTAGTTTATACAAAATATTCAAAATCATAAACTACAGTAAAGTTATTTTATAGATAGATCATAACATATTGAAATATGAAAATATACCAAGTAAACTTTCCAAATTAATTTTGAGTTAGCCTATCAATCTAATTATATATTATGGTGGCTTTAGTATTTTATAAATTGATTTTAAGATTTATATTACGTTTTTTTTATGTAAATTTTATAAAGTTACTTGTTGTTTTTATCTAATTATTATTATCATTTTATCTATAAATTATTGGTGAGTATATTTTTTAATTTAAGTTTTACAGTTGCAAATGCTTCATGATTAAAAACTATGATAATAAAATCACTTTTTATTATCTTAAAATACGTATTTATATAAATGATGATTATTTTAATTATATTGCAGATCTCTTCTCATTTTTTAAATAAAAACAATATTTGCATATTAGCTTTTTATTTTACATTTAAATGAGTAGACTTTGCAGCGTGATATCTAACTGAACTAAAAATCTTTGATAAATCTATTAGATGCAAATATTCCTGCTCATTCAAATTGTTAAATATTTATAGGAACAATAATGTTTATTTAGTTTAATTTATTGAAATATTCATAGTAATTATTTTTATTGACATCTTTCAACTTAATTATTAAGTAAAGCTGATAATTGGAGATGATGATTTATAGAAAGGAATAAAATTCATGTGTGTTCTCTTAAATAAATTTTCGATAACAATCTAATCATCCTACAACTTTTCATTAAAATAGTAAGTTAATTTACATCGCAAGCTATTAATAGTCACAAATCTAGACTCATCACGAGTAAAACAGTTTTCTTTCTAAATAATTCACCCTCTAACGGTTATATTTTCAGAGGATACCCAAGACAGTGGGCTGGGACTTAAGCATAAATTCATTCAATGATCAACTAGTAAAATATAAAATCTGAAATTCCCATAAGAATCTTTTTAAATAATAGTTAACCACTTTAATATTATGATCAATAAATTCCCACTCTTCATCTGAGTCAGATTTACTTGGCAGTAGAAACAAGGACCAACTGGCATGATCTGACTGGTACACCAGATGTCACTTGATGTAATTCTAATCAAGCATTCAGCTAGTCAGTAGTATTCAATTAAATTGCAAGCAAGCTTCCTAGAAGTCAATGTCATAGAGGCAGTTCGTAACACCAGCAATAAATATAAAATAATACTTATCTGAACTCAAAGACCAAAAATATAAATGTTTCTATATGTTTTACAATCCTTTGGTCAATGCAGCAATGAACCCAGTCTTGTAGTCATTTAATAAATTGGCCTGACTAGTCTTTGATTTGCTTAAAGTCTTCTCACTGAAACCAAGTTTTCTATTACCAGAGCATAGGAAAACAGTTAAAAGTTTTTAATGTTTAAGTGTAGTAAGCAGGTAGATAAAGTTATTCATGTTGCTTACTCCAGAGAAATAGTTAAAAAAAACAGTAGAAATTGACATCAAAGTGATTTAGTGGAGTCATTTATAATTTCTAGTGAATGATTAAATGATCAAGATATATATTAGTAATTATAAAACAAACTTAATGTATTAATAATTATAAAACTAGCAATACAATTTATCAAATTATGTTTACTTAAGAAATTTGAAGTTATAAAAAGATGTATTAAAATAATAATTAAGATATATAAATGTCACCATTTAAATAATTAAATAAAGATATGGAGAATGGAATTAATGATGATATCAAATATATAAAAATAAATTATTAAAGTAAGTATATATTCTTATAAAATAATGTTAATTTTTATTGAAATACATTTGAAATGGAAAATTAAGAGGAATGCATTATAAGTTTTTAAATTATTAATTATAACTGCCTCTAATTAGAAATACTCCTAATTCAAATTTGATTTATTTATAATTATGACCAAAATAAAAATTTAATTGATTTATTATTTATTACAATTAAATGTGCAGATTGTGCAAAAATATAATTATAAAAACAAAGGGCTTGGCTGTTTGCAAGAATATTTATATTAATTAGACAAATAATTATAAATATGAAGATGTCAAGAAATAAATATTTGAATTACAAGCACTTTCTCTTTTTAAAAACTCAATGCTTCCAAAGGATTTAGAAATGTCAAAAAACACTAAATATTACAATTACAGATACGATATCTTCTTGCTTGGCTGGGAAGATTCACTAGAATTTAATCAAACTAAGCATCTTTAGCAGAGGTCAATGTCTTTAGAGATGACAAGAGCAAAAATGGGTACATTCACATTACGATTTCAAGAGACAGTATTGGCATAAACAGAGAGTATTTCAAAAATAAGAATAGAGGTGGATTCCAGTTATTCAAGAAGATGGACCTCTAAATGTCAGAACTAAACATTAAAACCCCCGAATAGTTCTTCATATCACATCAAGGGCTGGAGTTTGTCTATGGGTGCGAGAAATAGATGCAACTAGAATATGGAAAGATAACAGCACGTAAAACTCTAGAAGAGATCAAGTAAGTTCCACAAAAAAGAAATTCAAGCCGCTTTGTGAAGGAGTTTATGGCGGAAAACATTGCACACGGTTCTATGTCTTTCAAGCAGTACCTATTCAAAAATTTGTGAGATTCAGAGGCTCCCACTTAGATTTTTCAGCAACAATAGACTTTTAACAACACTCACAAGATACTTAAATAATTGGGCGTGGTGGAAAGAATCAAGATATTAATAAAAGATCAGTTGGAGCAGTACGTGAAGAACAACCAACATTAATACGATGAGTCATAATAGCTAACAGATTAAGTCTTAAGTGATCTGGGATACTAAGAGGTGGCCGAGGCTCTGTATCAAGTGCTTCTTAAAAGAGAAGATAAAAAGATTCACTGCGTATGGCTTTATGGAGCATCAAACACTGGCAAAAGTGCAATCTTGTAGATGATAGACTCTATTTTCATTTGTGACGAGCTTAATCCCGCACATTCACGCTTTCATGTAGAGACACGATTACTTGAGAAAGCCACACATTGTATTGATCGACGAGATGAATCTCGAGAAGTTCTTTAGCAAATATAACATTCCTGCGATGAAGAAGCTACTTGAAGGCAAGGGGTATGCAGTGGACGTTAAATACGGGGAGACAACTGTGCTATTCAAAGACTGCTGTACAATCATTACCACTAATGACCTACCTTGGAACAGAATGTCTGCAGAAGAAAAGGATTGCTCCGAGAGGAGATGCTTCTTAGTGTCACCTAAGGTAGAGGGCAAATCAGGAAAGCTCAAGTTCCCCTTCAATGCGGTGCAGCTGGCAAACTATCTTTTGAACAGATCTGAGGAAGAATGCAATTGGAGCGAAGACACAGAAGGCAATGCAGGCAAAGATATCAACTCAAATAGAATAAGTTCAAGAGACACTTAGGCAGAGGAGCCCAATTCAAAATGACATCTTCATACTTATAATTATTTGTCTAATTAATATAAATATTCTTGTAAACAGCCAAGCCCTTTGTTTTTATAATTATATTTTTGCACAATCTCCACAGTTAATTGTAATAAATTATAAATCAATTGGATTTTTAATTTGGTCATAATTATAAATAAATCAAATTTAAATTAGGAGTATTTCTAATTAGAGGCAGTTATAATTAATAATTTAAAAAGTTATATTGCATTCCTCTTAATTTTCCATTTCAAATGTATTTCAATAATTATATATATGTATGGTACTACCGAAGTCGAAAAATAATTTTTAGAATTACTTGCTAAAGTAACTACAGTAAAATAGTAATTATTAATAATAATTTTCAAATATTAATTTAAAAATACTTCTGCTTTATTGCTTGAATATTTACTAAATGATATCAAACTTAAAACGAGAATCTTTATAGCCACTATTAAATAAGCAATATAATTATAATTTAGGAAACTAAAACATAACTACTACAAAAAATTAATATCAAGATGCATTGATGAAAATATTTAATTTTTATTGAAAAATAAGGGTGATCAATCAAATGCATTTTTAAATTCAAGTTGTTTTTACATTGTATTTGAAGGCATCTGAAAATATTCCAGAGCAATAGAGACTGATTAATCATCTAGCTAGGAATATGTTGGGGATGAAATGAGTAAAAGTAACACGAGAACTATTACCAATTGAATTTTTAAAGTGGCATAAATTAATATAAAAAATAAGAATTTCAATAAAATTTGATGATTATTTTGAAAACTCAAAAAAATTTATAAGATTGTTTTATAGATGTTGACAGTTGGCTCCTTATTTAAAATTAAATATACATTTAATCAGAGGGAGGCTAAACGTAAAAAAGAATATTAATTTCATATTTCTTTTTTCCTAAAATCCAAGTTTTGAAAATAGGTATTTACAACTATATCTGGTCCAAATAATCAAGTTTCTAAATAAAATAATCATTCAAATATGCACATTTAATTATAAAAGATTTTGAATTTTATAATATTTTGATGTAACAGGTTTTATTCAAGTGTAATTCAAGCGAGACACCCTTTAAATACAAAGATAGTGCTAGATTAATACAAAGATAAACTTCCTAGTATTAATTAAATGGGTGTCTCATTAGAATTATACATGAATTAAACTTGTTAAATCACAAATAAAATTAAATTAAAATTTATTTAAATAAAAAAGTGCCTATTTGTTTGATTATTTTATGTAATAACTTGATCATTTGGACCCGATATAGCTATTTATACCAATTTTCAAAACTTTTTCATGTTTATTAAGATTGAATAGACATTAATCTTGCATTAAAATAGTTAAAAGGAGAATAGAAATATGAAATTTTCTTGTTCAGGTTTACCCCCCCCCATTTTTCCTCAAACTCTATTGCCAAAAAATTTAATTCTAGTCCTTCTTTCTTAACACAAGATTTTCTCTTATTATACTCCACAGTGAAAAATACCAAAATCATGACAGTTACATAGTAAATAACATTAACACATCAAGAAATTGAATTTTTAGTAGAATTGCGATGAACTTCTGGCAAATCAATCTCATGAGCCATTAAATATTATTCGATTCTGACTATGATTTACAGTGGGATCCCTGATAAAATAATGCTAACTAGCTGAGGTAATAAGTAAAGTGGGGGTTTCTGTTCCTCTACAGAATAAATCTTCCTGGGCCTTTTTCGTCGTCATGCCAATATCCAATCATCCTTTTTTAAAGCGTATTCGAGTTCAGAATCCCAAAATTAACAATAGAGTTGGGTCGAGAAGTCTAGAAGGACAGCTTTTATTATTTCAAAAATGACAAAAAAATATGCGATTAGACCATGCAACTCGTAAATCAGAAGAAATATTCATTTATTATTGCAAAATTCAATATACTTAGTCATTAATACTTACCTGGGAATGCTAGCGGAGTGAGCAACGAGGTGGATCAGACAAGGCTGAAAAAAAATGGAGAAAAAGAAATTTTTTAGGATCACATATTGCTAACCCTTTCAGTCGCTATCTTAAAACCTATGTAAAAGATGTAAAAAAATTTCAGAAGCTGGCCCTAATGGGTTTGTAAGAACAAATTCGCAAAAATAAATAAGATAAAAACATTTCCAAAAAAAGAATCCTATCGACCATCTTAATGATCGGTCTCTGGTAAGTATTAATAATTATCTTAAGTTGAAATAATTAATATTTTCTAGATTTCAAATTGAATTTTTAATTAATTTCTCTAATTTACTATTCTTAGTCAACGATCAATGGTTAAGATACAATTAGTATATAAAATTTGGAGCAGTTACTTTTGAAAAAAACGTCGCTAATTTATTTTTAAAAATTGTATTATTTTTATAGAAGTTCGATAATAGTTAAAAATCTCTAAGAATATTTTATTTAGGCTGATAAATAGCTTCCTCATTCTTTTTTTTATAATACATTTATATTTTCTTCTTTAATTACCCACCTATCAAACTGCAAATCGGCTCCCACCCAAGATCATCTCAGAGTCTTTATTATTCACCTATAAAAATGATGACTGATACCTGATTCTTGGCAGTAACTTGAGAAATGAAGCGACTCTTACACATTAAGGAATAACATTTTTATTAGATTTTTGTTGAACTGGAAAAGCAATCTCGCAAGCAATTACTATTTTTTCGATTCTTCCTTTAATTTACCTAGGGAACCTATAATCAAATGACGCTAACTAACTGAGGTATCAACGAAAGAGGGGTTCAGTTCGTCTACGGGGCTTTAAAGCCTACGAAATTACTCATTTTTTTAATATCAAATCTTCCCGTGTCTAGTTTGTCGCTATGCCATATATCTTTTTAATTATTTTTATGAATAATATCACTTCTTTAAAATTCAAAAAATTATATTTATTAACTCTAGTTACTCTTATATGTTTTTTTACTTAATTGTGAATATTTGATGTCCTTTTAGCTCTATTCATTTCAAATTTGAAAAAAAAATTACCTTTTTAATCAGTAAAATTTTATTAATTATCATAGTTGATGAATTCAGTTTAATCTCATAGTTTGAATCGTTATATTTTAGTTTTTATGGATTAATTATGATTATTGATCCTATGAATTTTAATTAACCTATTTCTTATGAATATATTTTACATTCTTCAAATATTTTTAAAATTATAGTTTTTTATTATGAGCCTGTTTTTCTAATTTGTTGATTTAATCTGTGTAGCTCAAGATACTCTTAACAAGTTATTACAATTATAGTAACACAAGGACTTTCAACAAAATAAAATATAAAAATTAAATATAATAGCTTTAAGATATGAGAAAATTAAAAATTTCATGTTTATTAGAAGAAAAATATTAATATAAACTTAATTGAATGTTGTATATATTGTATTAAGTAATAAAGAGATTCATTTAATATCAGATGCCTTAAATTATTCAAAATATTAAATGATTTATTCATAATAATTTTATTTCTATATTTCTATATGTTCCTCTTTATTTAACTTAAATTCACAAATTCAGATATGTTACTCTGCTATTATATAATAAACATAATTATTATTATTATTATTTAATGCTTTACAGAAATTAATACTGGGGATTAAACCAACCAGGAATATATAATCAACACATAATTATATTGTAGAAATACATTTGAATTTGGAAAAATAATTATAATTAAATTAAATTCAAATTTATTTCGTGGCAGTTAAAGTTGGCCAATTTTAACGATCTTGGGCTCATTCGATAGAGAATTCAAAACTAGCTGGACTTTACTATTGGCAGTACTATTTTATCGCATCGAGGGAGCTAGATAACTTCATTTTAATGTGGCGTATAATTTAATGAATTTAAATTAGTTTAATTAAAGTGAAGTTATCTCGCTCCAGGGATGCGATAAAATAGTACTGCCAATAGTAAAGCCAGCTAATTTTGAATTCTCTATCGAATGAGCCCAAGATCGTTTAAATTGACCAACTCTAACTGCCAAGAAATAAATTAAAATATAATTTAATTATAATTAAGTTTCCAATTCAAATGTATTTCTACAATATAATTAAAGTTGAGAGAGCTTTTCCAATCAAACTTAGATTTAGATTCAATTATATCTATGTTCTATAATATTTTCATTATTTATTTACTAAACTGTGATAAAATTATTTTTAAAAAATTTCTAATGATATACTTTAAATTCATGATGTAAATAGATTAAGTGTGTTTTATTTTTTAAGTCATTGATTTACCGAAAAATTTATTTTTTGTTTTCTTGTGATTTCGGCATTAACTACTTTAATGAAATTTTTCACTACTATCATCAAAATTATTATAAAAAATAATTACCAAATGATAAAATTTTAAATTTATCGTAATAATCTAAAATTTCCACATTAAAAATTAAAATTAATCAATGCATTCAGCGAAAGTATAAATTTATTGCTTTTTACTGCATGTTTGAGTGTTTTTCTAATAAATATTGTAGGAATACATTCGATTTGGAAAAATGAATTTAAATTAAATTAATTAAATATTAAAATCATGGCAGTTATCAAAACCAAAGTGACTTAAAATTCAAAAATAAATGAATTCTACGGTAGATCCCGCAATTTTAGCTGGACTTTATTATTGGCAATATCCCTGAATCATCCCAGGAAGCGAGATATTTTGATTTTGAGATAACTCCCAAAAATAGTATAATGGGTTTTCTCGCATGGGCGATGAGATAAATTCATTATAGCAATAACAACCACCGTCTCATTTTTAATGCGCTATCCAGAGAGTATAATATTGTCAGGTTTAGAGAAATTTTCCAAAAACATAACTGAAGGTAATTAATAATTAATTAATTTTAATTTTAATTCATTTTCACAAATCGAATGTATTCCTACAATATTACTCATTTTAATTAAATTTTATGTTTATCTAAATTTCAAAATTTAGATATGATACACTTTAAGTATAGAATAATTCATATTCAACCTGGATAAAATATACATAAATGTAGATTGATTTATTAAATACTAAAAAACAATATTCTAATATAAAATTAATCGATGATAAATTTTTATATACAATAAGTTAGGTGCTCAATATTATTCTTTGGTAAACATATATTTCTTAATAGATTGTCAAAATTCTACCTATTATAACTCTTTAATCATAAAAGATGGCTTTTTTTGTGTAACTAAATTTGAATATTTTATAACACATGTAAATTATATAAAAATATTAATTACTAAATGATTATTATTTTAATTCATCAATATATTTATCTGCCTTTAGAAATGAAATTAGTTTTAGAGCTAGTATTTTCAGTTGATACTTATTTATTTATCAGTTACTTAATGTGATTGTTTGATGTTATTTCCATTATTGAATTAATATTATATATCTTAGTAATTATTTTTTATATAATAGATGAGATAATTTGCATATTGAAAATTGAATGTAATTTAGTGTAAATATATTAGTTAGTTGGATCTATAAATATATATGATAGCATCATTATTTATTGTTGTTGACATGATAATTGAGTTTTTTCTTAAGTTTTTCATAGGCAGCCAGTTTCTACTGAGTATTCCCACTCATGCCCATAATTTGGCTTGAACTATTGTTATTTGCAATGCCTGATGAGAGTTACATTTGTGATTGAGAAGAAGCATGCAATATTTAGCCAGTTTGACTTACTTATTTCTTAGGACCACCTCCACTAGCATTCTAGATTTACTTCTATTTATGGAGTTATTACTGATCTATCGTAGAAATTAGGGGCTTGTTTTGAATGAATTGCTGTTAAGATTGAGTTTGGAAGTACGATGGTTGTTATTATGCAGTGAAACTGTTATTTATGCTGTGCTGTTACTACTGCTATTGTTGTTGCTGTTGAGTGTAATTTGCTTGGGTCGGCTAGTTTGGATAAATTCAAACTTTAAAAACATCAATTCAGATTTATACAGTTAGATATCAAATTTTAATTAAAGTTTTGTTATTTTAATAATTTTCCTATTAAAATATGAGATTAATAGCATTAAATAATTGGATGTATTTAATATTGAGATGATTTATTTTTATAACTATTTATAATTTACAAAACTAATAATAATTATTGGTATGATATTTTGCTGTCGAAAAATATAATAAATTTAATATAAAAGTTGATCTATCATAATTTTACTATTATATATTGATTTATAATTTTAAAATGTAAATTAATTTGCCTAATTAAAATGTCTAAATAAGATTCTCATAATGTGAAGATAAAATAAACTACAAATATATTATTACCTTCAAAATAATAAAAATATCCTCATTTAAATTAAATTAATTAGAGTTTATAATGCCTTTAAGATTTTGAGTGTTTTTATCATTTAAGAATTGCTTAACAAAACTTAAATCTTATTACCCTTGTGATAGGGCATGAGTTTTGAGATTCTTCTTGCTTCCAGGATTTAAGGGTTTCTTCTCTGGATTCATAAGCATACCCATTAATTACTAACTATTGACTTGAGGTTGATTCACATACTGACTACCAGATCTTTCATGATAGAGTTGTTGTTGTTGCTAATTTTAAGGCATTACTAAGGAGCCTCTTCCTGATGGAGCATTTTGTAAGTTACCGATCTGCTAAATGCTAGGTTGTGATTAAGTTTACTAGTTAGAATTTGACTTTGAAGAGGGTCTGTATTTCTTGCTTTCTAATCACAATATCAACTTCTTTACCTTGATTTGTTTCTGTGCTTTAATTTAATGATTCATTTGCGAAACTATTGTTTAAAGTTGGCTTATAAAAATTCAAATGATGCTTTGGTGATAATTCTCCAGTTTACTAAGATGACTGAGCAAATTATTAAGCATTTTACGCTTAATTTGTAGCTACTTGCTAAGTTTTATAGCTAGATGAACTTATGAGATTTGAAGTTGATGAATTTTTTCATTCTTGAAGCTGTTCTTTACTTCATATTATTGAGACTCTCTCGAACATGATTGTATAAACCTTTCTTGTTACAAGTAGGCTTTCTATACTCATAGTCATATA
>ARYC01001850.1:0-12029 GCA_000711775.1 Oxytricha trifallax
TTGCATAAAAATTAGTGCAGTTATATTATAATTAGGTCAGTTCATTGTATAAATAATAAACATCAGTTTAATTTTTTTATATTATTTTTACCTAAATATCTATTATTGATCTTATTCCTTTAAATTATAGGTAAACCCAGTATTAGTTTGTGCACCTTTAGGAAATTATGTCTAAAAATAATATTTTATAATTTATAGTTACTCTTTACTCTTTTTTATACGTAGGAAAATCACACTAAATTTCCCTTTTAAAATTTGATCATCATAAAATTCTATCAATCAATCATTTCTAGTACTAGCTACATTATTTAAATTAGAATTATTTATTCTCATAAGTGAATTCAAACAAGTTTGATCATCTATTATAAAAGCTAGTTCCCAATTTATAATAATATCTGATTTAAAATATTTAAATATTCATTACAACTGATATTAAGCCAATATAGGTCTTCTCTGAGCTTAAAATAAATTAATGTTTAAAGGAAGTATATATTAAAAGTGATTTTTATTACAATTTTATTATAGACAATATTTATTATTGTAGGAATACATTAGAATTAGCAAAAATTAATTAAATTATTGGCAGATAAATTTCTTTAGACCTAGACAATATGGTATTTGTTCAAAAGAGAATGCAAAATTAGTTGGGTTTTAATGTTAGCAGTACTACTTTCACTCATCTCTAGGGCGTGATAAATATAGTATAATTTTGGGTAATTTTATTAAGTAATTTTTATGCCAATATTAATCTGATTTATCTCTTTTCTACTATGAGATAATGTAGTACCTCCATTAGTAAGTTCAGCTGATTCTAAATTATATTAAACAAGCGCCATATTGTCTAGGTTTAGAAAAAGTGAACTGTAAATAATTTAATTGTTTATATTATTTATTATAAATTAATTATCCAAATTCAAATGTATCCTTAAAATAATAATATTTTCGTATTATTATTATGATGATTATTCTTATAAGAAAGTTTAGGATAAAATAATTAAAATTTGATTTTTGAATTAAGTACTCTTTTATACTATATTATTCATAAAAAAAAATATTTAGAGATACTAAAGCTACTTACAAGGCATTTATATATTTGACTTGCTTAATTCTATAATGAGAATACTAACTAATACTATGAAGGAATATATTTTTAACAAGTAAAATTGAAGCAAATTTCATATATATATATATATATATATATATATATGTGTTTCATTCTATCTCTATATATGTTTTACATTTTATTTTGATATAGTTTGATTCTTTTTAACCTTACTTATTTTTCTTCAGCAATTAAAGTTTCCAAAAAGTTGAAGTTACTGTATATATTTATTAAAATTTTATAATTCAACTATATATACTTGCGAGATTTAGTTAATGAAAAAAGTATATAATGCATTGAAATTATTTTTGAAATCATTTTTTCACGAAAATCTTTTATAAAATCTCAATGAAATATAATTCTTTTGAATAATTAATGCACTCAAATATATTTACACATTCAATTTTCTAACTTATTGTTAAATGATATATAATATTTATTTAGATTATATTCACTTAATTTCTTAAATTTAGTCAAAAAAATCTAGAGAATTAAAGCGTTCCTTTTACTTAGATTTTTGAAATGTAAATAATTATTTTCAAAAAAATAATGAAAGAATCAATTTATAATTCATAAATTAAATATTATCAAAATGCTTAAAAAAGAATTAAATCATAATAAAAAAACAAATAGAAAATATCTAAAATTTATATTAAATTTATTTTGACTCACAATGGATTCAGAATTCATTCTTAAAATAATTAAAATTTTATGCATTATTAATTTATAGCTTTCTCAATTTAAATTTAATTTAATAATAATGTCCATTATAATTAACTTATACATCTTTTTTTTATATAAAATATACAATGATTATTGAAATACATTTGAAATGGGAAAATTAAAAATAAAATGAAGATGTTTTTATAATTATATATAACAGTATATAACAGCCAATAATTAGGAGTGTTCTTAATTCTAATTTGAAGACATTAAATTAAACAATAATCTATTTTAAATTTAATGAATTAATAAATATATATATTAAAAAGTGGTCAGGTAGTCTGCCAGGGTTTTATAGGTGATCGGGTGATCTGGTGCTCTGGCCGGGTGTATGACACGGTACTTACTAGTGAAACTTTCTCATTGTCTATTGTTACAAGTTCAAGATTTTCAAGGATGTTCATTATTAGTTGGTAGAAGTTGATGTCTGGAAGATAGCACCGGTAACTGCGGATTCGGTGTTGAAGTCGTCGCTTACAGTTACATTGATGTAGTTTTGATCTCCGTTTACTTCGTCTACAATAGGTGCATCATTAGCTTCTGAGAGACCACCTGACTACCTGACCAACTTTTTAATATATATATTTATTAATTCATTAAATTTAAAATAGATTATTGTTTAATTTAATGTCTTCAAATTAGAATTAAGAACACTCCTAATTATTGGCTGTTATATACTGTAATATATAATTATACAAAACATCTTCATTTTATTTTTTATTTTCCCATTTCAAATGTATTTTAATAAAATTATAAAAGTAAGCTAATTAAAAAACAAATATAATGAACTTATTAAATATATCTAGT
This sequence comes from Oxytricha trifallax, assembly GCA_000711775.1. Lineage (NCBI taxonomy): Eukaryota > Ciliophora > Spirotrichea > Sporadotrichida > Oxytrichidae > Oxytricha > Oxytricha trifallax. The sequence continues at coordinate 2,633 of ARYC01001850.1, forward strand.
TTTCATTTTCTACTTTTTTGTCAGTTTTACAGATATCGTAGGAATAGGAATTCCCTGACTATTCATTACTATTGTTATCATATTGCGCATTGGCAATCCCCAAAATATTTTATTAAATATATAGTACTATATAATTAAACAATTAGAATAAAACGACAATTTAAATTGTCCAAAATTAGATTGAATTGAATTACATTTTTATTTTTGTTAGATAATGGAATTTATGTTTTAAATTTTAGTTCGAGAAATTTAGTTCACTCTATCAGCGAATTTAAAACTAAAAATCTTTAATTTATAGAATTTCTTTTTTTTAAATAGATTACTTTAATCAAAATAATAATTTAGAGATTAATTCATTCTACTTATAGTTCACTATTTTATAATATTTTAATTAAAATTATCAATACTCTAAGTTAAACTTTTTCAGCCAAATTTAATATTTTACGAAGGTAAAATTTTTTGAGAATAAATGAATTTTTTGATAAATATAGAATGTTGATTAATTAAGATTTAAATAAGTCTTAAAATATATGAGGAAAGTGAATATACAAAGAATTTGAAGCAAAGTAAAATACAAAAATTTTAGAAACATATTGGTCAAATATAACAAGATATTCTGAGTCGATAAATGAGAGCATGAGCGCTAAATATGTGCGCTCATGCGCTCATAAAATTAATTCTGAGTCCATATCAAAGGACTTTTGTCTTAATTCAGGTTCTTAAATAGCAAACCTCTCTTCCTTATAAAGCCCTATTTTTAATAAATTATTAATTAATTATATTGATTTTAATAATATAGTTTTAATTTTTAATTAAAACCTAGAAATAATAGTACTAATCAAATTTCTCTTAAGAGAATTATGTTTTGATCTTACTTTTAAATTTAATAAATTGCGTAAACATAAATATTATTAAAATCAATATAATTAATTAATAATTTATTAAAAATAGGGCTTTATAAGGAGGAGAGGTTTGCTATTTAAGAACCTGAATTAAGACAAAAGTCCTTTGATATGGACTCAGGATAAATTTTTGAGCGCATGAGCGCACATATTTAGCGCTCATGCGCTCATTTATCGACTCAGAATATCTTGTTATATTTGAGCAATATGTTTCTAAAATTTTTGTATTTTACTTTGCTACAAATTCTTTATATATTCACTTTCCTCATGTATTTTAGACTTATTTAAATCTTAATTAATCAACATTCTATATTTATCAAAAAATTCATTTATTCTCAAAAAATTTTACCTTAACATTTTTATACAATTATATCAACACGAAAATTATTATCAATTTAATTTTTATTAATTTTAGAATTTTTCTTTTGTAATGTTTAAGTTTGTAAAATACATGCGAAATAGAGGAATAAAAATATTATATAAATATTCAATAGTAATCAATATTTATTGTTTCCTTGATAACTAACATGTTTATTTAATTTTTAAAAAAAGAGAGAGAAAATAAATTTATAAATCAATTTATTTTCATTCTATAATAAAATCTAGTTGTAATTTTTTGTTGTTGTTGTCAATATATAGCTTCTTGCAAGTAAATCTCCCCCCTTTTATTCTATTTTCTTTTGTTATCTTATATGATTTTTATTGCTTGGAAATATTTTAAGAAGCATTTTATTTGACAGAGCATTTTTTCGATCATTATAAATTAAATTACTGTATGTTCAGAATAAATAATAAAAAGTGCAAAAATAAATTTTAAGATGAATTAATTCCCCAATATCATAATTTAAAAATAAACTATTTGCTTAAAAATTAGGAAATTTTATACTTTGTTATTTTTAATAAAACTTTTTTTTATTATTGTCAAATTTTAAATAGGTTAACATAATTTATAGATAAATAACTATTTCATAAATATCGATAATATATGTTTAAAAATCAAGAATAGTAATAAGTAATAGATTAACGTCAAATATTTATAAAATCTCTAATTATAATTAAAATGTCTTTTAAAAATAATGAAAGTAGTAGAATCTCTCTTCATAACTTAACATTTATTATAAAATAACTTCAAGTAAGTATGTCATTTTATTAAATTCTATATTCAAAATCTTAGTTACGTTAATGAAGTGCTTAACATCAGAAAATTACTTAAATTTATAGTTATTTTTAGATTTATGTACCTTAAATTGCGCGAGCTAAATTTCCTATATTCTTACTCAAATAACGTACATTTTCAAACAAAAATTTAATATATTAAATCAAGAACTTATACAGTAGTGTGCTGAATAACAATCAAATTAGGAAATTAATATTTATAAAAATATTAAGATGGCTTATAATTTATTACTATGAGTTTTTACTATATGTTATTTCAAAAAATGCTCCATAATTACTTATAATAATCTGTGTAATCTTAAACTAATTTATATATTCTATTTTCTGGCAGTTTTAATTTATTTATAAATTTACATTTTCCAATTGTTTTTTATTTTATCAATAATAGTAATTTTTCGAATAAACGGTTAAACTATTTATTAAATTATTAAACTATTAATAATAATTTTATCAATTAAATCGAATCGTTTATTTAGGTGTGGTCTAATTAAAAATGAGAGACTTGGTATACTTAAAGACAATAAGCTTTGAATAAATAATTTAATTTCCATACAGTTTTCAAGTATATAAAGTTGTAATACTAACTGAATAAATTAATTAATATATATGAAAACTTAGAGTTTATGAAACTCAACTAAGTAAAAAACAGCATATTTTCTAATCAGCTCTGCTTCTGTATAGAATGCATTTGCTGTCCTATTGATGAGGTAGCATCATAAACCTATGTGGGTGGGAAAAGGTTATTATCCTTTTTCCTCTAATTTGCATCTTTATATTTATAAAATCGAGCGCAACGATTTTTTTCTGTCTATCAACTGATAATCCAACGTACCCCAGTTTAACCATTTATGCAGAAAGACATAATATGAACAGTCCCCTAAAGGATGGTAATACTTTTAGCAAGTTAAACTTTGCCGACTTTATTCTTATTCAATAAACCTGAAAAAACCTTATTTACCCTTACAGGTTCTTATAATGAAAGAAATATCTTTTAGAAATCGATAAACTTCTAATTTTAAGAATTTGTAAATTTATAAATTTATTTTTTATTAAAATTATTTTTATCTTAATTTCTTTCTAGTATTTGTATTAGAAAGCGCAAGAAATATTTCTTTCATCAAAATTTATCTATAAACTATTTTTCAAGATAAAAATTTTATTTAAAATGAAAATAAAGTCGCACATATTAGAGGAGTTTATTTGCAAGAAGCCAAACTAACTAAATTTTTAATAAAGACTCGTTAATTCTGAAAATGCATCTTATTTCATTATATCTCAATTTTTTCTATAATTATAATAATAAAGTCTTTATTTAATCGTGATAAATTTTATTTTTTAATATTAGCTAAACTTAAATATCTACTATATGGACATTATTTCCTTTTTTTATAATTAAATGAAAATATAACATAGAAATATTAATTTTTTAGCATCTAAACTCAGAAAAACTAGTTTTCTTCTTTTAATTTAATAAAAATGCGCATGATGCTTATATATGTAATTGAATATGTTTAAAAAAATTAAAATATATCATTGATATTTTATGATTTATATTAATATTTTTAGTTTTAAATTATATTTCAATAGCTTATAATTGTAGTTATACTATCTTAAAATTTACAATTTTTATACAACTGTAAACATACTATAATAAATCTTAAGTTCCATTAATTTTTAGACTTAAAATCTTGTTTTTCTCATAATATTTAATTATTTTGATTTAATATTTATCACTTTAATTATTAGTAATAAGTTTTGTAATGTGTCTTCAGATTTTAAGAAATTAATAGGGCTCAATTTAGACTCATCTGAGTGAGAATGGCTTTCCTTGAGATCGTATGGATTTTATTAGAAATTGCTATTACACTGAAATTGTTATTTTTATTGTTGTAAATTGAAAAAGGTGGAATTTTTTCTCAGAGTGGAAAATTACCTTGAACTTTCTTCTATCTAAATTTATGATTGACTTATCTTATTAATTTATTATCATAAAAAATGTAAATTATATGATATTATCACTATATTAAAACTAGAATTGAATTGTAAATTATAATTTTATACTATAATACTTGTTCTAAGCAATTTTTCGTGATTTTTCTTTGCAGATTTGGATTAAAATACTAATAGGGAAACCTTATAATAGTTAGATAAATCTATATTGTATATCTATGAAAAGTTTTGAATATAAAAATTAAAGTTTGTATGATCCTTTGTTTTGTTCTAATCTTAATACAAGTCTAAATTGATGATTCTTAAATAATAGATAAAAAACAATGTATTATATTATAAAAGGTAGTTTTATATATATATTTCAATAAGAATGCTGTTGAATATATTAATTATTATAATTTCTATTTTATAATTTTAAATTATCAGGTCAAACTTCATTTTCACTTTATCTACAGCATCTTAACCGTTAAAAGCTATATCTGATTTAAGTCCAAAAGTATGCTATAACATCATCTGCAAGATCTCAATATAATTTAAATATATAATTTTTTAATAAGAACACTAATTATATTTATAACCCTAAAACCCCTTAATTAAACGTTTTAATTGATTCATTTTCAGGGTAAAGCTGTGGTCTTATTAGGTTTGGAAGAGAAAAATCCTCTTTATTTTGTTATTAATTTATATTTTTCAAATATCAACCTGCTCAATCGATTTTTACTTTGCTAGCTTCTGTTAAATTTTTTCTTTTTCTATGTTACATCTCTTGAATTTAGGTCTTGATAGAGTGTTCAAATAAGTTGTTTGAGATTTATCTAGGGTAAATGAGATTTTACGATTATTTAAGAAATATTTTTATTTATATACTCCCATTTATTTACTTTATAATTCTTCTTAAAATGATGAATAGATAATTTTTCAGGCTTGGTGCAGAAATATGACTTGGTTTCCACATCTATCTCAATCATGTCAATAATTACTAATATTCAGAGCAATTAGTCCACATCTCTCTTGTTTAATGTGTTCTCGAGTATCAATAACCTTATTTATTTCCAATATATCTTATGTAATTTTTCTATTGTAAACAATTAATATTGCTTCTTTAGACAGATATTTATCATAAACTGTCAAGCTTAAATATTTTAAAGATACCCTAGCTATTGGAGGAATAATTCATTTTTTTGAAATTTTATTTTAGGCAGCATCTTATTCAGATCCTTGGTATATTTATTATATTTAAATATTTTTTAGGTGTAATCTCATGCTTGCTTTAGTGTTATTTAAAATAAAACTAAACACCAAAATACTCTTTCTAGCTCAATTTTTATATCCTGCAATATTTTCTTACACTTTCTAAATACAATGAAATCTTTATGATATTATTTAGATACTTTACTCTCTTAATGATATAACTTTAAAGATATAACTTATATGCCTATTCATAAAATATATCTCTCAATAATATTGCTTAGATCAAATATATTTAATGCAGTGAAATAGCTAACTTTTTGAAACATTGTATATCGTAAATTACCTGGTTGATTCATTCACTAGGTATGTAGAAATTATAGAAACTTTATATTTAGTAAATAGAACTCTCTTTATAAATGCTTAGTTGTTTGTAAACTTTATTTGAGTTGAATACTATTCATACAAGTTATTCAAATTACCTCCCATAAATTTCATTATAATAGAATAAACTTAATCCATTCGTGAGTGTATCACTTTGATGTACTTCTTTAATCTCAACATTTTAAAAAAGGTTTTAGCACACTTTTGGATAAAAATGCTTTTTACATTTATACTGGTGTCCTGTACTTCTATCACATCTTCAATTAATTATTAGACTCCTTTTTAACTCTCTAGTTCTTATTTATGTTTCATAGAATTAAATGCAAAGTTCAATTAAATAGGTTTAGTTCTATGTCTCCTTGATAAGAAATTATTCCAATTTTATTAATGTAAAAATTTGGAGGTATAATTATTGAATACTAATAAAACTTTTTTCGTTTAAATTATAATGTAATTTTAATTATTCTTTATTCACTATATATTTCTTATATAACTATAGTAGATCTAGATACTATCATTCACATTAACAATGATGGTTGGATTTTATAAATAAAAATATTTTGTTGGGTTTTTCAACCTACCTTCACATTTGAGCCTGGATTCCTACCTACATTCACTAAAGCTCATCGAATAAATACATATTGCTTTTACAATTCAGTCGTGACTCGTATAATAGTTTAAGTGACATTTTTCGCGCATTAGGTTTTGAGGATACTCCCTCTGATTTTATGAGAAAAGCAAAAATTGGGAGTTTTTAGGTGGTAAGTTAACCCTATGTGATTCATAACATCATTAGGATGAATGCCCTTTCCTTTTGCTAACTAGGAGTATATGGTGAAGGCCTGAATAAAATGTAGATATTGACCACATCATATAAGAGATTCTTTAATTTGTTAAGAGTAAGTATTGGTATAAAAATAACTGAAACTTCTTTAAAGGCGTAAGTCGCACCTCATTTATCTATAAGGGTATAACTCATAAAATTTTAACTAATCTTTAATTAAAAATATTTCTATTAAAAATACTGTAAAATTTTAACAAAAGAAACAGAGAATCTTAGTGTTCTAACTAAGAGTGAAAAAGTCTTTATAAAGATTTCTTGCAGCTCAATAAATAAACATTATCGAAAGTGAAAATTCTATGAGAAAAATATAGATCCAAGTTAATCACAAGTAGAAGAAAGAAAGAAATATTTAAACTTTTCTAAATTTTGTTTAATAAATAAAACTATTCAATCATTTAAGAATAAGTTGAATATAATTCTTTATTCTTGCTTATTTTGCACAAACTTATGATTTATCTTTGCTGAGTGTTATATTGGCTCCAGTAGAATTCTACAAAATTCCATAAAATATAATTGTCTTCTTTAAGGAAAGTGATAAATAGAAGTTATGCTTACTCTTCTTAATATTTTTCTTAGATTACTTAGAGTTTATCTCTTTTCTTGTATAAGGACACTTTATATTACTCTCGTTAAGCAAAGAAGTAGAATGAATGACGTTCAATGCTTGAGTCATCTCTAAAACGAGCAAGGAATTCATGGTTCACAATATTCCACTTTAAGTCATACATTTGTATATTGTCGTAATTCATATACCAATAAAATTAAATAAGATTTTAAATGTAAATACAGCATTATAAGCATTCATGAATATTACATTATTTTAAAATCTCAACTTATAATCTTCAAATTAGAATAATTAATTATAAAATAATAGTATTATTATATTAAACACAAATAACTCAATTCATTAAATTGAATTCTTGAAAATAAAACTACTCCTATGAATATTTTGTATACTTAAAAGATTGGGATTTGAAGAAACTTATAATGTAACATCACAGATCCCAAGTTAATTAAGTGTAAGTGAAAGTTAATATATCTTAGTGTATTCCAGAAAATTATTAATTTTCTTGGTGGTTATTTATTGATTACAGAATCAAAATGCTAAATAGATAACAAAAGTAAGAATAAGAGTTGAAATTCTCTTATTTAAGAGTAATTGTAGTTATTATATAGATTTTTTTAGAACTGGTTGATTTAGTCTTTATAATAGTTCATTCATTATATAAGTCTATGAAATAAAAATAAGTCATAATATAGAAAACCTAAGTTTAGATAATTTCTACTTTTATTTGCAAATTGCCTAATTTGTCAAATAACTCCATATTGTCCCATAATACTCAATTAGTGAAATTACTGAATATTTAATTTAGTTGTTTTGTGGTTTTGATTGAAAGCGTTATCATCTACTATAAGAATTTAGGAGCCTTCACTATTTAACATAAAAAACATACTTAAATATAAGATGACTTTATATAAACTCAAATTACTTTTTGATATATTTTAGTCTTAAATGTTGCATTATTCTCCAAACAAATCTTCATTATATATGTGTTGTATATTTTCCTCACTCTTTGATTAGATTAAACTATTAGAAGTTCTTTCTCTTGCATTCTAAGTTTGTTTATACTCTTCTTTCATCTGCTTTTGAAATTGAAATTTATTAAAAAATATATGCTGTGGAGAGGAGTCATCAAAAATGTCAAATTGACTAATATTAGAATTATCTGAAAATCTGCTACTAAAGTTCTCATTAAAAATAAAAAAATATTAACATCTATATTCAAAACCCCAAAACCCCTTAATGAGGTTTATAAGTGCTTTGATTTGTAGGGAATTTGTTAGGGGTTGGGGTTATTAATTAAATGCGAGATAAAAATAACAAGCTTTTGGGGTCTATTTATGATGAGGAGTATATAGATTTAGCGTTTAAACTGCGATATGGATGTGATATATACAGTGAATAAGTCAAACCAGTACTGAACTATAAGTCAATTGCAATGCTCTTAAAGCAAAGTCCATCAACTGTTCGCTCCCACAGCCTTATAGCAGTATTACTAAAGCAATAATAGCTGAATTCTATGCCTAAGAGGAAGTCAAAGATTCAATAGAAGCATATTGACTATCTTATTAATGAAAAAACTTTGAAGTATTGGGCTCACTTCTCTCTCGACCAACGAGCTACTATGTTTCACCGCCAGTTCCCTGAGTAGAAGATCTCTACATAGTCTATAGCAAACATCAATAAACGAAAAGGTATCTCTTACAAAGGTGTGAATCGTATCAAGAGAGTAATTGATTTCACTCTCCCATTTTACAACAACAACTTAAATTATATTTATAATTAAATGCAGAGAGCCTAATAGAATAATATTAAGTTTATTCATGCTGACGAGGCAGTGTTTACATTCAACACTTTAATCTAGAAGTCTTGGTATAAGAGGCATAGCAACAAAGAAATATATGAATAGAAAGTCAAGGTATAAACAATGACAATTCTTGGAGGTATTAGCAAGGATGCTGGTTTAGAAACTTATCTTATTCATCCTCGCTCTATTAAGACAGAGCAGTATATTAAGTTCTTAGAACAGCTGAGGGAGAAGTACCCTGAATAAGAGATTATACTGTTTGTTGATAATCTCTCTGTTCATAAGACTAAAGAAACAAGGAAGAGTTATGAACAACTTAGAATAACGCCAGTGTTCAACGTACCTTACAGTCCACAGTTTAATGGAATTGAGTTCTATTGTGGTATATTAAAAGGCCATTACAAGAAACTGTTGCTCTACCACTTGATGCATGACCTACCTATCGATACAGTAGACTTTCTTAAAAGCTCAGCGAAGAGAGTAGATAACTTATTGGCTAAAAAGTGTGCTAAAGAAGGGAGAGTGAATGTATATAAATAAGTTTTGTAGTTAAGTTAATGAATATATAAGTCACATTTAAAAAT
>ARYC01001851.1:0-18581 GCA_000711775.1 Oxytricha trifallax
AAAACCCACCTGTAAGCCAAAGAAAACCCACCTGTAAGCCAAAGAAAACCCACTGTAAGCCAAAGAAAACCCACCTGTAAGCCAAAGAAAACCCACCTGTAAGCCAAAGAAAACCCACCTGTAAGCCAAAGAAAACCCACCTGTAAGCCAACGAAAACCCACCTGTAAGCCAACGAAAACCCACCTGTAAGCCAACGAAAACCCACCTGTAAGCCAAAGAAAACCCACCTGTAAGCCAAAGAAAACCCACCTGTAAGCCAAAGAAAACCCCACCTGTAAAGCCAAAGAAAACCCACCTGTAAGCCAAAGAAAACCCACCTGTAAGCCAAAGAAAACCCACCTGTAAGCCAACGAAAACCCACCTGTAAGCCAACGAAAACCCACCTGTAAGCCAACGAAAACCCACCTGTAAGCCAAAGAAAACCCACCTGTAAGCCAAAGAAAACCCACCTGTAAGCCAAAGAAAACACCCACCTGTAAAGCCAAAGAAAAACCCACCTGTAAGCCAAAGAAAACCCACCTGTAAGCCAAAGAAAACCCACCTGTAAGCCAACGAAAACCCACCTGTAAGCCAACGAAAACCCACCTGTAAGCCAACGAAAACCCACCTGTAAGCCAAAGAAAACCCACCTGTAAGCCAAAGAAAACCCACCTGTAAGCCAAAGAAAACCCACCTGTAAGCCAAGACCTAGTAGCTCTCTATAAATTAACTAATATTAAATTTATTATAATTTATTTTCATCAAAATCCTTTAGCCACAGAGGCACAGAAATTATATCTTACATATGATTATATATGTGATTTATATGTTTTATAGAAGTTTTATATTTGTTTTTCAATAAATATAAACAATATGTTAGATAGTCATAATAGATTTCTTACATTGAATATTTCAATATTATTTTAGATATTTTTAATATATATTAGTTTATTAAATTATATTAAGAAGATATTTTAAATATGAACATATATAATATTATTTTTAATTAATTTTATATTTAAATATTAGTATTAATTATTCTATATATTAATATAATTTATTAAATAATTTATACATTAATTATAATTTCATTATAATTATATTATTATTATTTAAATTATTAAATTTATATTAAAATAATATATTTAATAGAATATTAATATATTAAATATACATTTTTTATATTTTGTATCAAAATATTTATATTTAAATAAATAACCATTTTAATAATAACCATTTTATTTTTATATTCATGTTTTTTTTAATTTAATTCAATATGTTATTAAATTAAATAATAATAAATTAATTCTATTTATATATTATTTTATTATGTTGTAGTGTAGTGGTTATCATGTCTAAAATTATAATGTTAAATATTAATATATATTAATTATTTAATTAATAATATTAAATTTTTTATTTACAATATATATATCTATATATTATTAATTATATTACATTTAATATTTGAAATATATTTATCTTTATTTTTATATGTATATATTAATATATATATATAAAAATAAGTTACATATTATTATAATCATATAATTTTAAAAATATTCAAAAATATATTATAATATATATTACAAATTAAAATAATATTTACAATTAGATATTTAATATTAATATATTATTATAGAATATTAATTCAAAATTAATATTAAATTAAAATAATATTTATCCCTTGACTATTATTGGATTACAATATAGAAAAGGGATTGATGATGATGATGAGGATGATGATGATTTTACCCAAGGGTACATATTTTATAATTTTCATATTATAAATAAGCGAAAGGATGCTATATTAGCAATATTTTCCCGACTTATAAAATAGGGTCGTTACCCTGTCAAAATTATTTTATTAATAATTTTAAGACTTATAAAAAAAAAAAAAATATTTAATTAATATAAATAAAAATATATATTTTTAAATTTTATACTTATTTATATATTTATATATATATATATACATAATTATATAATTTAATTATAATATTAATTTATATTTATAAGAGGTATTTATTTAAATTTTATATTTAAATAAAAAGCCTCAGCCCCTGTCTGTTATTGGATTACAATAATAGAAAGGGTATTGATGATGATGATGATGATGAAGATGATATTATCCCAGTGTCAATTTTTTAATTATTTTTAAATTAATTTTTCATGAGGCCGCTATATAAGGCATTTTTTTTACCGATTTATAAAATAGGGTTGTTACCCTGTCAAAATTTTTTTTCCAATTTTTCATAGGGGTATAAAAAAAAAAATTTAATTTCATTTTAAAAAAAAAAAAAAATAAAAAATATTTTTTTTTAATTTTTTTTTATATAATATAATTTATATATATTTTAATTAAATTATTTATTATATTTTATATTATATTAACACTTACTATATCATTTTATTTATTATTTTTATTTCTTTCCAAATATTGAGTTTTTTTAATTCTTTTTTTTATAGATGTTTCACCTAAAGTAAGTCTTTGTCTCAGGTGCACATGATTCGAAGCGACAAGATGATATCTATTATGGCTTATCATTACTTCATTTCATCTTCAATTATTATAATATTATGTTTTCTTTTTGTTTTGATTTGCCATTTTATAGTATTATTGTTTTTATATTTTATGTGGATTTTTTATTATAGGTGATTGTGGGTTAGATCTTCATCCCATCCAAAAAAGTCCTGTATGAGGAGACCTCCCTGGAGTGTATTTATTACCGCCGCAGCAGGGATTGAGGTCCAATATTACATGTATGCGGCAGGTTTATTGGAAGACTTTTAGATGTGTATGAGGTTGCTTCGATAAGTGGTTATAGCGTAGCTATTCACAATAAACAATTTTCCAACCCATACCATTATTTGTCTAACCGTTTAGGCCCGTACCTGTCTATTGGTAGAATAAACAGGTTCGATAATATAAGACATGAGGATAGATATTTCGATGGTGCTGCTGAAGGTTAGCCTAATGATGTTTGGCATTGTAGATTTGCTAGTACCCGAGGAGTGTAATGAACTCAGTTGGTTGAGTGTTGGTAGACCGCGGTTTGTAAGAGTACTGCGAGACAAAAAACTTTCTGCTTGCTCCACAATACGGAGAACTACCAATAGGGTGGGAGGTTATCAGTTGCCTATAAAACGACGTTTACTGGTTGTACGTAAAAACCTGGGGCCATGATACTAGCGTCCACAACCAACGTATAACTGGTGGCAACACTGGGCTAGCCTCTGGAGGGCTTTATTACCCATGGAACCTATGGTCCCAGCGGGCGTACAAAAGGACAACTGACGTGAGACTCGGGGGTTTATTGCTTTCCTCACAAAGCGACGTCTGCTGGTCACACGACAAGACCTGGCACCGATGGTACTCAGGGCGTATAAAAGTACAACTCATCTTGCGTGGGGAGGTTCTCGTCTTTCCTACAAAAGCGAACGCCTGCTGCATGAGCGATAGATGCGTGCGCTATAGTCCTGAAAGCGCCTACCTCTAAGCGGACCGTGCATAGGTGACGTCAGTCTACCGCGTACCTAGCGCACATAATGGGCCACGTCCCTTTCGCGTCCACGTCGCGTGGCCTGGACTTCTCTAATTGGAATTAATTTCCTTATTTGGAAATTAATTCCAATTAGAGAAGACTGAGAAAGGTTTTTTAATTTTTATTATTATTAATAAAAGTTTTTTAATTATTATTGAATATTTAATCATTTTTATATTTTTAATTATAATTATTATTATTTATCAAAATATTTATTAAAATTTATTATATTTTAAAATTATAATATATATTTTTCAAAAAGACATCGTGTGAACAAAATACTGTCAAATTTTTGTTAAATATTTGAGTAAATTTAAAATATTTATTTTAAATATTCACAAAATATAACTATTTAAGCAGAACTTTTATAATTAATTATAATAATAAAAATAAAATGCCAAACATCAAACATTTCAGCGAATGCAACCAATGCAAAAAAGTCATTAGATCAGATAAACAAAAGAAACACAGATGCAATGAAATCCAGAAACCAACTTTTACAAGACTAGAACAAATCAAAAAACCAATTGGAAGAACATTCAAAGACATTCAACACAAATCATGTGAATGCGGTTACAAATCTAAGAACGAACAGCTTTTCAAAAAACATCTATGTAGGAAAGAAGCAACTTGTCCAATATGTTTAGATGACATTTCAGATAAAACAATAATATTTTCAGAGTGCAACCACATACAATGCGAAGATTGCTTTTCAAGATGGCATTTATCAAAAGCAACAACATGTCCAATATGCAGACAAAATGTTCACAACTACACAACTTCATTCTTCAAAGGACCTTACATTCAAAACACATTAGATAAACAACTAATTCAATCAATACCAGACTACTATCTAGGAGTGCAAGATGCTCCTAATGAATGAGAAGATAATATATATAATAATAATTAATTTAACTTCTTAAAATTTTAATCTTAAAACCTTTTTACTTATTATTATATCTTATTATTATATAATATGTATAAAATTTTCAACAAAGATTTAAATATTCAATCAATTGCTTAACATTTAAATATATATATATAAGCATATATTATTATAATTATTTATTAAAATTATATATAATGTAATCAGAATTCTTTTCATTCATAATAAATTTTAGTAAAAATAAATCAATATATTATAAAATATATCAATGTGAATAATAATAATAATTTGAACTCATTGAAAGCATTAAAGATGTTAGACATGAACTTGAAAATATTTATGAATGATTAAGTCCAATGTAATTTTGAGTAAACCTATATTAATTAATATTTTTTTAATAATACTAGTCAATATAAAATTTGCATATTTATTTTTATAATTTATATAATATGATTTATTACTTATTCATTAAAATCTTTTTAAATATATTAAAAGTGCTACATTTGTATTTAAATTATTCAATTCTTATACATTTCACTAAAATTTATAATATATAATTATAATATTATATCCAGATTTTCAAATTTGAAATTACAAATAAAATGAATATTTAAATTTTTGAATGAGAAATTTATGTATAAATAAAAATAATTTATAATTATAAATAATTTAAATAAAATCTTTAAAGTTTTAACTTCTTTTGTCTATACTATTTGATTCTCGGCAATGTCCGTACAGAAGATTAAGTAAACGCAATCGTTAACTCCTCCGGATGAACAAGAAAAAAAAGCTGATTCAGAAGATAAGAGAAATCCAAGTGATGCAAATTTCTAACCCTGTGTTGGACATCATGAGGGTGGATCGGACTCTTCTGATGAGGCTTCTCAGAAACAACAGCAAGAAGAATAACCAATGCAGATTGATACATCAACAAAGATTGAACTTCAAGAACAACCAATACAGATAGATACATCTACGACAAACCATTAGCACAATCAAGACTTTATTTCAGAAACATCAAGCATTAGTGAGGTATCTTTTTTCTAACATTTAGTTGAAAATAATTAACTTGAAAAGATTATAATTTACATTAGAGAAGTGTTTTCACAATAATTAGATTGTCTAATGCTTAGAAATTAATTTGAATAAGCATAATTAAACTACAATATTATGCAGAATGACGTTAGAGCATAAAACAAGAACAGAAATACAAGCTTTACAGAATATCAAAAATATATGCAAGTTCTAAGATAATAGGTAGATTGCTAAGATAAATGTCTATAAAACTATGTACAAACGTCAATAAATAATGTTTTTATAACATACCTAAAAAAGTAAAAGTTTGAATCTATTATTCAGAGAACATATCAAAATTTATAACTGACAAAATAATAAACATCAACCTTTTTGTAAAGAGTAGCAATAGAAGAAGCATTAATAAGATTTGCTATATGGTAAACAGAGAATACTTAAATATACCTCAATAAAATACAATTAACATAATTCTTAAATGCAACATCAATCAGATTGAAGGATTTCCAATAAGCTTAAAAAATTATGAAATAATGTAATTGGATTAGCAGACTAAATCTATATTAACAGAACAAAACTGCTTACATAAAACTTGAAAAGCTAACATGTGAAATATTTAAGCATGAAGTATTTAGATAATCGTTAAAAGACAAAATAAATGAGCATCTAAGATTAAATGAAGATCATTAGTTTTATTTAGAAGGATCTAAATTTGCAAGATAATAACAACTAAGAATGCATAGAGATTTAGAAAAAATATGTTAAGATAAAATATGTGGACAATGTGGATGAAGATTAGAAATGTTTAATGACAAAAAATAAGATTTCTACATAAAAATTGAAAGAGATAAACCATGTAGAGCTGAATTACATTTTACAGAATTTATTGATAAACTTGTATTCAGAGATATTAATGAATTACCATCTTTCAGAGAACTAAGAGTGTGTTACTGGTGTTATAAAAATACAATTCAAGACAATATCAGGGAGAGAAAAACACCATAACCAAGAGATTTAAAAGTTATTAGGAAAGCTATTGAAGAGGTAAATATAAGATTAGGACATGTTTATAATATGATTATGAATGAATCCAAAATATCATATCATCATATGAAAGGAGATACTGGTTATTAGCTATACAATAATAGCTTAGGCATATTTAGCAAAGAATTTTTTAAGAATAAGAATTGGTGGGTTAATTTTAATCATTAATAAGAACAAAGAATATGTGCAGCACTTAAATGGCTTAAGGATAATAACCACTTATACAAGGAGTATTATGCATTGTATGAGGTATTTAGATTATTAGGTAGAAATAGAGTGGTCAAAGCACTTATTGATAAATAAGATGAAAGATATGAGATTTATCCAGATTTAGATGAGAACAATATAGTAGTATTTGATAGAGAGAGCATCAAGAAGGAATTAGGAAATGCTGAGGTATATATTATACCAAAGAATTTTAATGAAGTATTTTCAGATATCAAGAAAGTTATGGACCTAAACGAGTTACAAGCTTTCGATGTCTTCAAAAGAAATGTTAATTAGGAACTATTAGATAAATTAGTAAATAAAGATATAAACCTAAAAATAAAGGAAAATGTACAAGAATTTCAAAAAAATGCAGTATACTATGGTAATGAATATATGGAAGAGATGCTATTTCCAACATTATTCCCTGAAGGTTTTGGAGGATACAATAGTTCTTATATTAGATAAGGTAAAATGACAGTAACAAGGTATTGTAATATGAAAATATTAAGCATCAGAAAAGAATATGGAAAGCATATACCATATATTTTCTTCTTGTTTGATAGAAAGAGAAAGGAACAAATGATAAGTGAAACAAGAGGCATAAAATCAGCAGTTCCAGGTCAACACAAAGGACCACTAACAGCAGGAGATATAACAAAATAGATAAATGAAAGAGAGAGAACAAATTACTGGGCTAGCTAGCTTACTCATAACTTCATAGGATCACCATAATACTTTATAGCTTAAGGTTTTGAGTTAGATGCTATGTTATAATATGGATTGAATAAATATGGAAAGAAATGCCCAGAACTTCTATTTACATAAACTCATGATGAAAAATGTACTTACTTACAGAGAATGAAAGAACCAGGATAAATAATGAATGATGCTTTACTAACATGTTGTAGTTTTAACACAAAAGCAAGACATGTGATGAAAGCATTTATCGGAAATAAATCTAATCAAGGGATATTTGGAAGAGCAGTTATGCAATTTAGAAGAATTGAGTTTTAGAGACGTGGGCCACCCCACATGCATGTACTAGTATGGTTAGATGAAGAAGGAACCAGAAAGTTAGAGGAAGGATATTTAGTATAAGCAGTAGTACCATAAGTTGACTTAGAACTAAAAGATAAGATATTAAAGAATTATATACATAGCTGTTCTGATAAATGTTTAGATTCAAAAGGTAAATGCAAGAAAGGTTATCCCTAACCTTTATCAGAGACAGATTGTATTACAGAAGATAGGTATTTATACAGAAGATTGACTGAACAAGATAGATGGGTTATTCCTTATAATCCTTAAATAGTAAAGATGACAGATATGAACATCAATGTACTAAGATGTACAGAAGGATAAGTATTAGCTTACTTAACTAAGTATGTTACGAAGTCAGAACCAGGTCTAGATATCAAACTTAATGTAAACTTTGAGAAGGAATAACAAGCTTAAGTTATCAAGTTTTTGAAGACAAATATTATAAGTTCATGTGAAGCAATATACCATATTTTAGGATTAAGTCTTGTAGAAAAGAAACCACAGGTAATCAATGTATATACAACAGAACCAAGCAAAAGAATGAGATTACTTAAAGATGATAAAGTATTAAAGGAAATGGATAAGGATGATACTAATATTTATGAAGATGGACCTATAGAACATTATCTTGATAGACCAGTTTAATATGAAAATCTAACTTACTTTGATTTTAGAGAATTTTATGATTATAGACTTAAAGAGTCAAAGGTACCACCAACAATAAAAAATTAGAGAAATTATGTTAAGAGTAGTATACCAGGATGCAATAAATGGTATTTCAAAAGGACTGCAGAAGTAATCTTATCAAAGAGAAAGGTATACTTGGATTAAGGAGAAACATATTACTATTAAAAATTCTTAGAGAAAGTTCCTCATAGAAGAAATAATGAGTTTTCACCTAACAACAAAGAAAATTCTTACTATGTAGAATGTATATTAAGAGATATACTTGATGATGGTGAACCATTAACTAGTGAAGAAATCAGAGCATAATTTATAGTAATGAATACAAATAAGATTAGATTACATGGAATACTATTGGATTTACTTAGAGATAATAACACATTGGTATCTTAAAAAATAACTCTACAATCACATTTGTAGGTATTGAATAATTTATTACAAGAAGATAAATTTGATATATAACACATAGAAGAAGAACTATAGAAAATAGATAAGAAACCTAAATAAATTGTTGATTTCTTGCAAGAATACAAAGAAGGGAAAGATATTGAGAAGTATTTCATTAATACATATGCATTCAATCCAAAAATAGAACCAGTACTTAAAATATACTTCAAAACACTAATTGATGAATAAAATCCATTAGTAAAATTAGGTCATGATTAGAGACAAATATTAGGTAGAATACACAAAATAATAGAAGGAAGAGAAGAACAATGTTTAATGTTTATTACAGGAGGAAGTGGATCAGGCAAGAGCTTCTTAATTAAACACTTACTAATATACTTTACATATTTGTTAAACAAAAAGTGTGTATTATCAGCAACTACAGGTAGAGCTGCAGCTAATATAGATGGAGTAACTTTACATTCCTTATTTAGAGTAGATGAATCAATGAAAATCAAAAACTTTGACCCCTTATCTCAACTTTAAATTATGCTAAACAGTATTGAAGTGTTAATCATAGATGAAGTATCTATGATGTCAGAATAACTATTTACAGTTATTAATAACTCTTTTTAAAAAGCATAACTAGATCCAATGATGAGATCTAAGTTATTTGGAGGGAAACATATCATACTTGTTGGTGACTTAATGTAATTACCAGTAGTAGAAAAGAAAGTATAATCTACACAAGATACAAACAAGTCATTTATTAATAGTTACCTTTTCTCAAATTTCACATGGGTAGAATTAACACAGAACTTCAGATAAAATCAAGATTCAACTTTCTTTAACTTATTAAACAATA
This sequence comes from Oxytricha trifallax, assembly GCA_000711775.1. Lineage (NCBI taxonomy): Eukaryota > Ciliophora > Spirotrichea > Sporadotrichida > Oxytrichidae > Oxytricha > Oxytricha trifallax. The sequence continues at coordinate 9,675 of ARYC01001851.1, forward strand.
TGAGGCTTTGTTAACTCAGTAAATCAGACTATGCAACACTTGAAAGTATAAACTAACATGGTAAACTACAACTAAATTAATTCACCAAAGATAGCATAGTGTTAGTTGCTAGAAATTCTTAAAAAGATGCTATTAATAACTAGATAACAAGACTTCGTTTTAATGAAGACGATGGTAATGAAATATAAAGCCTAAACTATAAGTAAAAAAATAAAGCAGTATAACCAATTGATAATGAGTAATTAGAAGTACTACTAGAAAATGAAAAGTTTGCTCAAAAATTCAAATTAGCATTTAAATTAGTACTATTTAAAAAATAAAAGATCATGATTAATAGGAACATACAGATTCAACACAAAATAACAAATGGAACAATGGGAACTATTATTGAATTTGGTCCTAATAATAAATACATTAAGTTTTTAAACCACAGGATGAATGAAGTATAGATTATACCTATGCTATAAGAAGCAGTAATGTATTAAGGAATAAGATATGTTAGAAAATAATTCCCAGTATAGGTAGCATATGCTAGCACAGTACATAAAGTGTAAGGTGAAACACTAAATAAAATAATGATAAAATGTGATTAAATGTTAATAGCAGGTCAATTTTATACAGCAATAAGCAGGGCATAAAGACTTCAAGATGTGACACTAATTAATTTTACAAAACATTGTATCAACATGAGTGGATATATGTTAGAGACTTAAACTAATAATTTACTAAGAAGTAAAGAAACAAAAGAATAGCATGAATTAACAGAATTAGCCTTAAAAGACTTAGGATAATTATTAAATGAATATATGAAGACTATTCCTGAAGAAACTATAAATGATATACACAAATTAATAGGTAAACTAGACTACAAAAAACTTTTATAACAAGACTTGGTAATTGATGATAACTATCAAGTTAAATAAGTAGATGAAGATATAGATTTCAATAATCTAAATATATTTTCTAGTTAAAGTAGTTAGATGAGTGGAATATAATTAGTATCTTAGCAAGTTCCAATTCAGCCTTTAGTTAATCCATTTGTTAGTAATACCCAGCTTATCAACAATCCATTCATAATTCAATAAAACATAACTACATATCCATTTGCAAGGTGGTATTAAAACTCATGTCTACATGATTCACTTATGTATATATACTACTTTGGACTATATAATAAAGAACAAGACTTTACTCATGACAATGTTGATGAATGCCTAAGACCTCTTTAAAGAACTTGTAGAGAACTAGACAAATTTGATAAAGAATAAGAATTTGATTATTGGGATTGGATTGGTGATATACACCATACTAACTGTCAAAGATAGAAAAAAGCAATTCAGCCTTTAAGACATGGATTAGGAAGAGCACTATGTAATATAGACAACCTCAGAGATTTCTTTGAAGCTTCAGAACATTTCTAAATGACATTTAATATCAATGAATCATGCATATGTAGTCATAATGAAAACAAATAAATGTAATAATGGTTCTTTGAAGTAGAATTGTCTGACCATGCTGACTTGTAAGATAAAATTTAAGAATCCCTTACAAAGATCGACTAATATTGTGATACATGTTTACATAATTTAATGACTGTTGAAAAGACTTTAGTTATAGCACCAGAATTTCTGATTGTTCACATCGGATCAAACACTGCCATGGAATTAAACTTAGATATGAATTTAGTATTCGATTTAGAGAACAACAACTCTCAAGCACATTATGAACTTATAGGAATTATTTACTATAGCAGATTCGGTAATCCCAATGTTGCTGCAAATCATTTTGTTGCAAAACTTAAAGATGGTCTACACAAAGATTAAACACAAATGAAAGGATGGTGGTATCATAATGGAATGAATATTAATGCAAGAAATATAGTCTTTGAAACAAATGATACAACTAGACTTAACATAGGATCAAATCCTTCTCTTGATACTATAATTCCAAACATTCTCTTCTATAAGAGAATACAGTGAAAGCACTAATTAAAAAATAATATCTAAAATATAAAACACAAGAAACAGAAAATATAAAAAACAAAAAACAAAATAAACTTAAATAATATATAATTAAGCTTGTGTTAGTTAATTTTCTTAAAAGTTCAAAACATAAAATATTTTTAATATTTTGATATTTATAAATAACAAATAAATGTTATTCAATGTTTAAAAAACTTGTAAATAATTAAACAGTATTACCAAAATTTTATATATATATAAGTAAGTCAATTATTAACTACTGATCCAAATAAAATATTAATCTTCCAAGATTATAAAAATAAATAAAGGTAAATAGATAATCAAAAATATAACATTAAGTATATTTATAAATATTTAAAGCATAAAAAAAGATTTATCTAATTATATGTTAAATAGAGTTAATTTATTAATAAAGATCAATGAAAGAATTCAATCTTGACCAAGTTAGGCCAATAGCAGATTCAAGTAAGCCAACTCTCAGACTCAAGTAAGCTAAATGTCAGATTCAAGTAAGCCAAATGTCAGACTCAAGTAAGCCATATGTCAGACTCAAGTAAGCCTAATGTCAGACTCAAGTAAGCCAACTGTCAGACTCAAGTAAGCCAAATGTCAGACTCAAGTAAGCCAAATGTCAGACTCAAGTAAGCCAAATGTCAGACTCAAGTAAGCCAAATGTCAGACTCAAGTAAGCCAAATGTCAGACTCAAGTAAGCCAAATGTCAGACTCAAGTAAGCCAAATGTCAGACTCAAGTAAGCCAAATGAAAATTTCCAGGGTTTAAATTTTTAGACACCCGTTTGAATATTCAAATTGTCGGCAAAGAAACAGGATAAATTCAATTCATTTTATAATAAATTTACAATTTATCGTCTTGCCCGACAGCGATTGGCGAAAATCTGCGGAGGAATGTAGCCTGAGAGTCATGTCACTGTGCAAGTTTAAAAATCCTTGTAAAAACTGATTGTTTGTTTATTTGATACGATTCAGATTCTTTAATTAATTACCATGCCAGACATTGATTAGCGAAACGCTATGTTGAAAACATCCAGTGATTGCAACACTGCGATTGTACTTGAGCAAATGTAGCTTTTAAGTCATGTCACTGCCGCTCTTAATTAATTAAATACCCTAAACTGATCATTTGTTTCCTCTGTAATGATTAGACTTCCTCTTTTTTAATTAATCAAAAATCAAAAAATCTGTCAGTTTTAAGTTCAATAAAATCAAAAAAATTCTCGAGTTCAAAATTAAAGAAGGCCTTCAGTAGTAGATCTAAATCAAATCAAAATTCTAAAGTAAGGTTGTAAATTTTAATTTTTTTGTTATTTAAAACAAGGGTTCTGTTATTAATGTTACTTGGGTTCTTTGTTCATGTTTCTTGGGTTCTGTTACTTGGGTTCTCTTTTATAAATTGATTAAACTGCTTTTAAAAAAATCACTGTTTCTTGTTACTTGTAATTTAATTGATCTTAAAGCCTGGCCAGGCAAATTAATGCTAAAGCTTTTAAATTAAAAAAATTCTCCTCAAAGGGTTCTTGGAGTTCTAAATAATTTGTTACTGTTACTCTGGTTCTTACTGTTACTTTGGGTTCTTTAAAATAATTAAAACTGCTAACTGGGTTCTTACTAGCAATATAATTGGGTTCTTTAGATTTTTACTTGGTTCTTACTTCACTTAGAGAAATTTTAACTTGTTCTTTTGATAATTTCTTTTTGATTAAATTAAACCCTGAATGTTTAAACTAGAAAATTTAATAGTGGCCACTATTACCCAAGCTTAAATTTTTAGCTTTAACCCCAGCTAAGTTCTTTCAGCTGAAAATAGATTTTTTAAGTGATTTTACAAAGCTTTTAAGCTTTTTTGAACCTTTATCCTTTTAAAAACCATGATTTTTTAGTTACTGTAACAAACATCACTTGACTTTTAAACTTAAAACTTGATTTTAATTAAATAGCTGTTATCTTTAAGAAACTTAGTAAACTCAGTAAATCTCAGCGTTTTTGATTTTTTCTTTTTTAACTACAACTACTAGGCTAAAGCCAATTTTTAGGTAAATTAGGGATATAGGTAGGTAATATAAGCTGATAGCTGAATTTTCTGTAAAAATGTTTACAAACCAGTAAAACCTGAAATGCTGCAAAAATTTTTATTTTAGTACATCAAGTAGCTAAGCTTGATTTTTAGTAGTTTAGCCTTTAAATTTGAAAAAAACTAGTGAACTGAATTATTTGATTTTGACTGAGAACTAAATTTAGAAGAAAACTTTGTGTAAAAAGGGTAATGTATAGGCAGTAGAAGAAAATTGAGATTAAAGGGAGATAGAGCTTTAATTTTGCAATTATTTAGGAATTTCAAGTTCGCTACAAATTAATTTAGAATTCAGAGAAGAAACTTAAAGCTGGCAATTTACAGGAAAGAATCCAATAATATTGAGAATCTCTGAATAAAAGCAGAATTTATAATACTACCTGGAAATTGCTTGAATTTTTTAAAGAACTTCAAATGGAAGAGTTAGAGAAATATTATGGAGAGTTGAGCCATCTTTTTTATTTTTAGTCTAATTATCATTTTGACTACAAATCTCTTTATTTTTTAAATTTCCAAGTCCATAACTTACAATTCTCGCTATTCCTTGAATACAAGAGTTGTAGTAATTCTCCAATATTTAAGGAATAGAGTACTTAGAGAGCAAAATCAGGATTTGACACATATATTTTCAATTGAATTTCCCTTAATTTACCCTCTTATTAAAATTGTCAACTTTTAGATTAAAAAAACGAATTGCACCTTATAAAAGTGCAAAGTAAGCAAAAGATAGAAGTGATTGATATTAGGTTAGGGACGCTGTTTCACTTGCATGAATAAATAATATTAGATTTAAGCTCTATGCAAAGAGTGCAAGTGAAGTTATTGTGAATTGATTTAAATGCTCATAAATTATTACTGTCTGATAAGCGAAGCTATACTTTTATCTCATTGTAACAAACATCACAGTGTAAAAATAGCGCAGCGTTTATTAAGAAAGTTTGAAGAAATATGCAATTACGTAAAATAAACTACACGGATCGAGAGGAAGTGAGTTGCTCTTCAAGATGCGCAAAAAGCGCAGTGAATTCAGTTTAGAGTAAGTGAAGTGCGTGGCTAATAATGAGGGTGCGAGAGCCATCGCAGATTTAGTTCTTAGTTGATTCCATTATTAGTTTAATTATTATAGAAGTAATTATTAATTAATAAAAATCAAACTTAATTCAAATGTGGAGGTAAAAGCAGAACCCCAAACAACCAGTGTGAACGGTGAAACTTTGCAACCAATCGGTCAATGGGGTACAAACCCCACATATTCTTGGTCAGCGTCTCAAACTCTATAAGACTGGTAAGTATGGCCTCAAAATAAAATCATCAATCTTTTCCCATCTTCACCGTAATTGCATTCTATGGATCGGCTCCCTCAAATTAAGTTAAAATCTGTCCTTTTAAATTTCGTTATTTATTGATGCATTTAAAACTTTTTATTCACTTATCAAACTCATGCGAACATACGTATTGGGGTTTATATTTTAAATGATATATAATTAAACCTATTGATGATGAAGCATAAGGAGGCTATGTGTTTCGCGAAAAATATAATTTTAATTTCTTCTAACAAAAGACCGACTTAATTCGAGCAGAATTAATAAAAGAAACATAATTTACAGTAGAACAGAGATTATAGGTCAAAGAATTTTAATTGAGGAAATAAAATGAATTATTAAGGAAAATGTTAAATAATCTGGGGGGGGGAGTTTCCTGCCCATAATTCTATATGCACTCAAGGGGAGAAATTTCCTGCCTCCATAAAGGTAGTTTCCTGCACCTTCGGAAGTTTCCTGCCCCATAAATAAAAATATATTATTAATATAATTTTCAAAGAATCTTTGTCATCAATTATGATATATTTATTTTTAATTTAGCTTCAAATATCATCTCTACCTTAATGATGAATTTACATTTTAATGAAAATCACATTAATTATTAATAAAAAACAATTATTTAAGTCCTTGTTTATAACTTATAATTTGATAAAGAATAATAATGTACCTTGAAAATTATATATTAATAAAAGTTGTTAAGTACATCGTTATGATAATTGAAATTTATTTATTTCTAATATTTTTTATTGCCAAACAATAAAAAATTTAATGTTGGGTGCAGGAAACTTTCCTTCCCATTAATCTAACTATTATAGATACTTATTTATAATTTATTTGATACTTTTTGAAAGAATTATTATTAATGCTTTAATATAATCTATATTCTAATTTCATAATAATTTCATTATATCAACAATACAGAAAGTTAAAACTTTTTAATACCAAGATTTTGTTAATGAGAAGAGATTAATAAAAAATTTATCTTATACATTTATATATATTTAAATATATAAGTATTGAGCATTTACTTTATGAATTTTGTACTCACCCAGAGCGTCGAGCAGAATCCTAGTCTCGTTATCAAAATCTTAAGAAATAAGGCCGTGCTCAAACTGCTCTTCACTTTCTTCAATTATGCTTTCTTGCATCTTTCTTCTGATCCTTACTTTCTAATTTTGCTAATGACCTCCCATCTCCTGAGAGTTTCCATTGTCACGATGCCCTTAATAATCTTGCGAACTAATTTCTGAGGCTTCGACTTCACTAAAACTGATCCCTTCATCTTTGTTAAGTCCTGAGCACGAACCAACGTAGATATTCCAGTAAGGGTGGTCGTAGAGCTCTGGCATTTTCTCACTGATAAATGTCTAGACTCTAGCTCAGTTATTAGCATGCATCAGCTTTGAGTGCTCCACCCAACAGCCTTTGTAGAGATCGTTTTAATCCGTATCCTCGGCTTGAATGGCTCTCCAAATGATTTTGGCTTCGAGGATTTCTCGCACTCTGAATGCTTCTCCTTTGCGCAATAGTGATTTTCGCTGCTTCCGTGGTTAATGATCATTTTCTCTGAATTGTATAAGACTCCATTACTAATTTCCATAAACTCAATTAGGCCTCTTAGTATTAATTATTGTGACTATTTGCTTAATTTGGCCTAAATAAAAATTAGATACTAAAAGCTTGCATAACTTACAAAATAAAAAAAGTGTTGGAGAAATAATTATAGGCCCTACAAATTTATTTACTAGAGACCCCTTTAATAGAACCAGAAGCCACTAGTCAACCCTACACAAAGTATTTCTCAACAAATAAAAACAAAATGAAATTGGGCTGGATCGGAATATCTTAGGATTTTAGGTGATTTTTGAGCATTAGGATTGAGGCAAAATAACTCTCACTTAATAATAAGTAGAAGAATTCTATTATCTAATAAAATGATACAGCCGTCTTCATTACACCTGAGGAACTTAATTATTTAATACCTCGAGTGAAAAATATTATAGTGTAGTTTTTTCAAAAACAGACGTAAATCCCTTAAAAAAGTCATCCTCCGCAATCTTCAGAGAAGATTATTCAGAAATTTATAACTCCTGCTCCTTTTGTATTAGCCTACAGATCAACAGACTTCGTAAGCATCAATCTCCTAAATTGAGTTTGAAAGGTTTGTCTAATTTTATGCGTTTCTGAAGTCGCAAGACTTTTAAACGATTAGTTATTAGGAGTCTAAAGCATTTTAAATAGGTATTGTTAGGGAATAGATAATATGGGTATACAAGATTAAGATTAGCACCCAACATTGTTTATTTAGAGAACGCTGATCAATGGTAGATTACTTAGAGAGCAGTTAAAGTAGAAATGAAGGATTAGTGACGCATTTTCCTATCGCTAAAGTCCATGTCAAGCACACTTTCTTTAGATGGCAAGGCAATTGTCTCCAAAAATTCTTATCTGTGGTGTAGTCGTGATGTGTCGGGTTTGAAAGATGAGCTAAAAAAACTATGATATGTAGCATTACAAACCTAGATAAGTTGTCTAAGGCTCTAAGGAATGATAATTAAGTAAAGGGAGAATTCGGACTATGAATTTCTCATTTTTTGAAACTTAATTTTCTCATGATTTTTAAAACTCTTAAAAACTGATCAAATATGGCGATTATTCCTGCTTTCATCATATTTGTCACTTTTTATAAATTATCATATTTTTATCAATTTTTGAGTTTCCTCTTTTTTTTAAGAGTTGAGACAAGTTTTTCTTCTCAAATGCTGGAATATGTATTCTGAATATTTAGAGGTAGTTGATTATTTTTATTTTAATATTTTTATTTTAATAATTTTTCTTAATCTTATTAAATATTATTATTTTTTTGAATTTTTATTTTATCATCATTAATATCTCTTTTGCTATTTTTAGGATATTTTTTTGTTCAAATTTGCATTTTGATTTAACTTTTTTAAACTTATTATTTCTTTGAGATCCAATTTAATTTTTTTATAATATTTTAATATTTCTTTTTTTATGCAAAAATTTATATTGAGTACAATATTGATAAATTTATATGGCAATATTAATAATAGATTTCCTTTTTTTTATTATTTTTTATTATTTTTTAATGAAAACCATGTATTTTATATATCTTATTTTGTTTTAATTTTAGTTAATATTTATATTTATATTCTTTTTTAAGTATAATTAAATTTTATTATTTCATTTTTCTCTGCATACTTACATTTTATATTTAGTATTTACTAAATATTCTTACATTTATTTCTGAATATAATTTATTTTTATATAATTAGATAATTATATAAAGTTGCTTGATATACAATTATAAAATTAGTCAATTATACATTATTTTTAACTATTTATATAAACTTACTTATTATATGAATTCTTTAATAATACTTTGTATATAAGAAGTTTTTAATGTAAATAATAAATTAATTACTTAATTTAATATTGCAAGTAAGAATAATCTCAAGTATCTATTCAAAATAAATACTTAAGTAATCACAAT
>ARYC01001852.1:0-13221 GCA_000711775.1 Oxytricha trifallax
AAGCACGAATTCAATAGTTTCAATCAGTTAAAGTTAGAAAAGCTGCAAGAAAAATTTTAACCGTCACCTGAAAGAGGGAATGCTTGCTCGAGCTTCTAGTATTCTAACTCAAGATTGACAGTATGCTAAGCTGCAATGTGCTTCTTGAGGGTCCTCTTGAGAAAGCTTTTACCACATATCTCGCACTCTCCCTGCTGGAACTAACTGGCAGCATTGGTATACCTAGTATTGAAAATGAGAAGATTTACTCTTACTTTTGCGATACCGCCCTCTGCGCTTGTCCCTTCTGCTTGCTTTGGAGGTATGGAATCATCTCACAATTCAACTTAAAATTATAGCTTTAGAGTATAGACTAGCAATACTATCTTTGCACCAAGCGCTCTCAAGAGTACCTATAATCAGTCCTGTCAACAGCAATGAAAAGTATTGAAATTTAGCTAAGGGAACTCTTTAGGTATGGTAGGGTCTGTATTGGTTTTAGTTGTACTTTACCTGCTTATATAGGAGGCATGACTGGCAGTGGCGTTGCAGGTGTGGAAGCATTCATGGATCCCATAGTGAGGTGGCGAATGATTGAGCGCTTCACTCTTATAGAAGCATAATTAGTTTAGTTTAAGTTGATTGAATTTAAAATTATAAATTTAACTATATATACCTATTATAAATCACTCTTTTCATCAATCCACCTACCCTAGCACCTCCTATCATGCCAACCAAGCATATGCTAACGTTAACAAGCATATTCGAATGCCTGGAATCAAAAGCATCAACCATGCAGCGGGTATAGAGGTTTTGGAGAAGTTATCTTGAGCAAGTGAAAACCCAACACTCGAACTTTCAGATCGGTAGGTCGGCCACACAAATTTCTGATCTGGCCTCAAGACCCAACGACCCCTCCTCATTTCCCTCGGATGCACCTTGGAGTCCAACTCGACCTCTCAGATCACTCCCAAACCTATTTCTAAAAATCAGGAAGATGGTTAGCAACATTACTGATACCATTTGACTAAGAGGAAGTGGTCGGAACCGCGGATTTAGAGGGGTGGTTATTATAATAATATCGGCTAGAACCAAAACTACTAGTACTATCTCTAACGGAAAAATGAGTATGACTTATGTGATTTTGCTAAATCGGTTTTCAAGACTCCTCCTCTCCCCACCACCCCAAATCAAATGTCGCTAATACTCATGATAACACCAAGATAGGAGGAGAGCACCCGATTGGTGGTAGAAGTCGAGATAACCTACCTCGAAATGTCGGGGGCGTCCAAACCGACCTTTTTGACCTAGAAATCGCCTTAATACAGCCTCCTCGGGCCTTGGCGACACCCTAGCTCGAGCCCAAGTGATCACACGTGCTACTAATTCAACGAACATCAATTGACTATACATATAACATCAATAACAACCGATTCGAGTAGACCTGAAGCAATAGGGGGTGAGCTAGGCTTCAAATACCTGCTAGAGATAGTCCCTTTTGGCCTTAGGAAGGGTGAAGTGGAACTTTTCCAAGACCCTCTTTGATACATTAGCTTCGCTACCTATGCTCCTGACTTCGTGAACTTTTGGTAGGATAACGAGGTATTGCTGTTAATGACTCGAAAACATCAACCAGACATGCAAGAGGTGATAGGGGACGCATCAAGACCATCAGACCTTCCCGAAATACGCGTCCCTCCGCGATTTCAAGGCCAAAATTAGCAAAATGAGCTGGAATTGTGAAGATAACTACTCAAACATGCTTTGTTAAGGCTCCAACGCTCGCAAGCAACCTTTCCCCAGTGCAATAAACACCAAAGATTGGATGCCCTGGTCAGAGGCTCCTCGGCAGCGAAGGTGGGCTGCCAAAGGTAGGTCGTAGCCAGCCTATACCAAACACCATGATCCCGATAGACGTTAATTTAGACAAATAGAAAGCAAATAACTATTCACTGTGAGCAAGGTTTGTAAACCCCAACTTAACACTGAGCCTAGGCAGCGAAGGAATGAACACTAAACTAACTCAAACAGGTCAAGCCAAGTATCAACAACACGCCAGAGGAGCAAGCACGCATAGAGGAGCAAGCACGCATAGAGGAAGCAAGCACGCATAGAGAAGCAAGCACGCATAGAGGACGCCTATAGTAGGTTAAGGAGGTGAATAGCACTTACCAGTTACCAGCAAACACCAACAAGTTTAGTCTAGTTTCGCTGAGCTTAGACCAGTCCTTTAGTCTTTAGGTAAGAACTTAAGCAGTAAGCCACAATCAGCAACAGTCCTGCAGAGCCCCGGCGAGAGTACAGCTTGAGAGGTCTTACGTCACTTCAGCCATCAGGGTGTGAACCCCACCACCACTGAGGGACTACTTACTGTAGCTTAGGAGTACTGTGCTTAAAAATCAAAGTCAAAGATTTTCAAAGTAAAAGTAAGCTTAAATTTTCTAAAATGAACGGCAACTTGAAATTCATAACCATAGCTAAATTTAAAACTATAATGATGTTATTCGCGAATACCACAAAATCCTTGAATTTACTATAATTGGCTAAAAATAATAATTAAATTAATTCGATAAATTGGTTTTTTGTAAATATTTATTTTTATTACTTAAATTAAATTAATTATAATAATTTATTATTTTTATAGGTTTTAGGTCAGGTAGAGAGAGATGCTGGGTGCAACTAGAACACTATAGGCACAGCAGTAAGAGAGGCTGGGGTGAAACTCCCTGCGTTATAGGTATAACTAAGAGAGGCTGGGGTGAAACTCCCTGCAAACTATAGGCAAACTTAGAGAGGTCAAGTGGGTGAAAGCCCCACTTTACCACTTAAAGAAAACTGAAGTTGTTGAAGAATCTCTCGAAAATGTTGAAATCAGCCCATTCAAGCTTTCTTGAGTTAATTTGGTTGAACAAGTTCATGATTACGAAAGTGTGGAAGATCATGGTGTATTGCTCTAATTTGTAAATTCTTAAATGTTAGTGTTAGTTCCTTATTGGTTTGATTCATTTATCATTTTATTCTCAGCTTATATCTGGGCAGATGATTAGCTGCAATTCTTGATAACTACTGATTGTTTCAAGTATAAACCCCAAAACTTTGATTTATTTGTGATTTTGATTCTTATTTTAAAATTTGAGATTTTAATTTAGATTTTATTTTGATTTTTAGAATTAGAGGGAGTAAAAGTGGTGGGTTTCCATCAAACAAGAATTGATCACTATTGTTATTTAAAAATCCTTCAAATCTAGCCATTTTATCTTTGATTGGTATTAATGAAATCTTATTAAGTGTAAATTTAGCTCCCATAGATTCTAAACTTAACAGTATCTCCTTCGAAATGTTCAATACTTCCTTAGAAATTTAGTCCATTTACTCTGTGAATAAATGAGAGTTTGCTTTGTTTATTCTTCTTTCTTTTATTTAAAATTACACTATAGTGTATCAAAATTGTGAATGCTGTCATCAGCAAGGTATAAACCCCAAAACCTATGGATAAATTCAGTTAAAATCAAGTAGAGGGTTTTAGGGGTTTTGATTGATTTCTACTTACTCTTTACTCTCGCAAATTTAGCTGTAAGGCTAGTGTAGTTCGGGAAGCACTGTAATTCACTTGCACCACTCAATGCCAGCTTCCAATCTTGACTTCCTTGCATACGAAACACTCTTTCAGAGAATTTTGTGTTTCTTTACTTGCTTCATAACCTCTCAATTACAAAGAAACTATCAATATAGTGAAGCAAAATGCGCAGTTGCTTGCGAAGTTTGCGATCGCACAAGAGAATAGCTGAAATGATCATAAGAATTAAGGAATGAACCTTACCAAGCTTGTAGAACGCTGATGTGTAGTAAAATATCATAGTATGCACGCAGCTCACTCCCTCTGCAGCACTGATTAGTAAGTAATGCAGCCATTAAAACTATAGAGTGTAAAAGAATCAAGGGATGTGCTTACATGCAAAGTGTAGAGAGCTCATCATCATAGAGTTCGACGCCAAAGTCAGTAGTAGTTGCAAATATTGAAAACTTACAGATAATCAAAAACAAAGTCATCTCTGCAGGCTTGCTTTGTCACGGTGCTGGTTGGAAGCATTAGCACTTCGCAACCTACGTACAACAAACATCAGTAGTGAGGCAGCTTCACTGTAGAGCTTAAAGTGATAGGATCGTGGTAGTTGTGATCATTAGTTTTTCATATTTAATTATAAATTAATAAGTTTATAATTTAGTTATAGTGTCTGATTATAGGCTTAATAGTGAATTGCTTATATCAAGTCAACACAGGTATGCTCTTAAGAAGAATGAAGCTTGCATGATGCTGGGGTTTGGCACCACACATCCCTGGCTGCGCCAGGGAGTGGGAGCGGGGGGCGTCCTTCAAATTTACTTGTTTTATATCTACAGCTCTGTCTACTCTCAACTGGTACTGGGAATCGCTGTTTATTAATATTGACTGATAGTTATAATTAAGAATTTAACTGAAACATCCAAATTCGATTAGTGTAGTATGAAATTAAAATACGTTATTAAGTTTTAATACGAAACTTGCAACTTCTCGATTGCGCAAAAGTTGAGAGCTGGCAGCGCCGGAGTGGAGTGGCTCGATCTTCATCACTACTGCTCACTACAGATGTTTCTTCATATCAGACTGTGCGTCTCATGCTGGTTCACTCATCTATCATACTGGATTCTCATGATTCGTACTGATAACTCATCTAGGATTTTCTCGAGAAATTGATTTTTTTAAAATCTATTTCAAAAATTCGAGAAAATCCTAGATGAGTTATTAGTACGAATCATGAGAATCCAGTATGATAGATGAGTGAACCAGCATGAGACGCACAGTCTGATATGAAGAAACATCTGTAGTGAGCAGTAGTGATGAAGATCGAGCCACTCCACTCCGGCGCTGACAGCTTTCAACTTTTGCGCAATCGAGAAGTTGCAAGTTTCGTATTAAAACTTAATAACGTATTTTAATTTCATACTACACTAATCGAATTTGGATGTTTCAGTTAAATTCTTAATTATAACTATCAGTCAATATTAATAAACAGCGATTCCCAGTACCAGTTGAGAGTAGACAGAGCTGTAGATATAAAACAAGTAAATTTGAAGGACGCCCCCCCGCTCCCACTCCCTGGCGCAGCCAGGGATGTGTGGTGCCAAACCCCAGCATCATGCAAGCTTCATTCTTCTTAAGAGCATACCTGTGTTGACTTGATATAAGCAATTCACTATTAAGCCTATAATCAGACACTATAACTAATTTATAAACTTATTAATTTATAATTAAATATGAAAAACTAATGATCACAACTACCACGATCTTATCACTTTAAGCTCTACAGTGAAGCTGCCTCACTACTGATGTTTGTTGTACGTAGGTTGCGAAGTGCTAATGCTTCCAACCAGCACCGTGACAAAGCAAGCCTGCAGAGATGACTTTGTTTTTGATTATCTGTAAGTTTTCAATATTTGCAACTACTACTGACTTTGGCGTCGAACTCTATGATGATGAGCTCTCTACACTTTGCATGTAAGCACATCCCTTGATTCTTTTACACTCTATAGTTTTAATGGCTGCATTACTTACTAATCAGTGCTGCAGAGGGAGTGAGCTGCGTGCATACTATGATATTTTACAACACATCAGCGTTCTACAAGCTTGGTAAGCTTCATTCCTTAATTCTCATGATCATTTCAGCTATTCTCTTGTGCGATCGCAAACTTCGCAAGCAACTGCGCATTTTGCTTCACTATATTGATAGTTTCTTTGTAATTGAGAGGGTTATGAAGCAAGTAAAGAAACACAAAATTCTCAGAAAGAGTGTTTCGTATGCAAGGAAGTCAAGATTGGAAGCTGGCATTGAGTGGGTGCTGCAAGTGAATTACAGTGCTTCCCGAACTACACTAGCCTTACAGCTAAATTTGCGAGAGTAAAGAGTAAGTAGAAATCAATCAAAACCCCTAAAACCCTCTACTTGATTTTAACTGAATTTATCCATAGGTTTTGGGGTTTATACCTTGCTGATGACAGCATTCACAATTTTGATACACTATAGTGTAATTTTAAATAAAAGAAAGAAGAATAAACAAAGCAAACTCTCATTTATTCACAGAGTAAATGGACTAAATTTCTAAGGAAGTATTGAACATTTCGAAGGAGATACTGTTAAGTTTAGAATCTATGGGAGCTAAATTTACACTTAATAAGATTTCATTAATACCAATCAAAGATAAAATGGCTAGATTTGAAGGATTTTTAAATAACAATAGTGATCAATTCTTGTTTGATGGAAACCCCAAAACTTTTACTCCCTCTAATTCTAAAAATCAGAAATAAAATCTAAATTAAAATCTCAAATTTTAAAATAAGAATCAAAATCACAAATAAATCAAAGTTTTGGGGTTTATACTTGAAACAATCAGTAGTTATCAAGAATTGCAGCTAATCATCTGCCCAGATATAAGCTGAGAATAAAATGATAAATGAATCAAACCAATAAGGAACTAACACTAACACTTAAGAATTTACAAATTAGAGCAATACACCATGATCTTCCACACTTTCGTAATCATGAACTTGTTCAACCAAATTAACTCAAGAAAGCTTGAATGGGCTGATTTCAACATTTTCGAGAGATTCTTCAACAACTTCAGTTTTCTTTAAGTGGTAAAGTGGGGCTTTCACCCACTTGACCCCTCTAAGTTTGCCTATAGTGTTGCTGGGAGTTCCACCCAGCATCTCTCTATACCTGACCTAAAACCTATAAAACTAATAAATAATTATAAATAATTTAATTTAAGTAATAAAAATAAATATTTACAAAAAACAAATTTATCGAATTAATTTAATTATTATTTTTAGCCAATTATAGTAAGTTCAAGGATTTTCGTGGTATTCGCGAATAACATCATAAAAGTTTTAAATTTAGCTATAGTTATGAATTTCAAGTTGCCGTTCATTTTAGAAAATTTAAGCTTACTTTTACTTTGAAAATCTTTGACTTTGATTTTTAAGCACAGTACTCCTAAGCTACAGTAAGTAGTCCCCCAGTGGTGTTGGGGTTCACACCCTGATGGCTGAAGTGACGTAAGACCTCTCAAGCTGTACTCTCGCCGGGGCTCTGCAGGACTGTTGCTGATTGTGGCTTACTGCTTAAGTTCTTACCTAAAGACTAAAGGGCTGGTCTAAGCTCAGCGAAACTAGACTAAACTTGTTGGTGTTTGCTGGTAACTGGTAAGTGCTATTCACCTCCTTAACCTACTATAGGCGTCCTCTATGCGTGCTTGCTCCTCTATGCGTGCTTGCTGCCTATGAAGTGCTTGCTCCTCTATGCGTGCTTGCTCCTCTGGCGTGTTGTTGATACTTGGCTTGACCTGTTTGAGTTAGTTTAGTGTTCATTCCTTCGCTGCCTAGGCTCAGTGTTAAGTTGGGGTTTACAAACCTTGCTCACAGTGAATAGTTATTTGCTTTCTATTTGTCTAAATTAACGTCTATCGGGATCATGGTGTTTGGTATAGGCTGGCTACGACCTACCTTTGGCAGCCCACCTTCGCTGCCGAGCGGTCCTCTGGCCAGGGCATCCAATCTTTGGTGTTTATTGCACTGGGGAAAGGTTGCTTGCGAGCGTTGGAGCCTTAACAAGGCATGTTTGAGTAGTTATCTTCACAATTCCAGCTCATTTTGCTCATTTTGGCCTTGAAATCGTGGAGGGACGCGTATTTCGGGAAGGTCTGATGGTCTTGATGCGTCCCCTATCACCTCTTGCATGTCTGGTTGATGTTTTCGAGTCATTAACAGCAATACCTCGTTATCCTACCAAAAGTTCACGAAGTCAGGAGCATAGGTAGCGAAGCTAATGTATCAAAGAGGGTCTTGGAAAAGTTCCACTTCACCCTTCCTAAGGCCAAAAGGGACTATCTCTAGCAGGTATTTGAAGCCTAGCTCACCCCCTATTGCTTCAGGTCTACTCGAATCGGTTGTTATTGATGTTATATGTATAGTCAATTGATGTTCGTTGAATTAGTAGCACGTGTGATCACTTGGGCTCGAGCTAGGGTGTCGCCAAGGCCCGAGGAGGCTGTATTAAGGCGATTTCTAGGTCAAAAAGGTCGGTTTGGACGCCCCCGACATTTCGAGGTAGGTTATCTCGACTTCTACCACCAATCGGGTGCTCTCCTCCTATCTTGGTGTTATCATGAGTATTAGCGACATTTGATTTGGGGTGGTGGGGAGAGGAGGAGTCTTGAAAACCGATTTAGCAAAATCACATAAGTCATACTCATTTTTCCGTTAGAGATAGTACTAGTAGTTTTGGTTCTAGCCGATATTATTATAATAACAACCCCTCTAAATCCGCGGTTCGGACCACTTCTTCTTAGTCAAATGGTATCAGTAATGTTGCTAACCATCTTCCTGATTTTTAGAAATAGGTTTGGGAGTGATCTGAGAGGTCGAGTTGAACTCCTAGGAGCATCCGAGGGAATGAGGAGGGGTCGTTGGGTCTTGAGGCCAAATCAGAAATTTGTGTGGCCGACCTACCGATCTGAAAGTTCGAGTGTTGGGTTTTCACTTGCTCAAGATAACTTCTCCAAAACCTCTATACCCGCTGTATGATTGATGCTTTTGATTCCAGGCATTCGAATATGCTTGTTAACGTTAGCATATGCTTGGTTGGCATGATAGGAGGTGCTAGGGTAGGTGGATTGATGAAAAGAGTGATTTATAATAAGTATATATAGTTAAATTTATAATTTTAAATTCAATCAACTTAAACTAAACTAATTATGCTTCTATAAGAGTGAAGCGCTCAATCACTCGCCACCATCACTATGGGATCCATGAATGCTTCCACACCTGCAACGCCACTGCCAGTCATGCCTCCTATATAAGCAGGTAAAGTACAACTAAAACCAATACAGACCCTACCATACCTAAGGAGTTCCCTTAGCTAAATTTCGATACTTCTCATTGCTGTTGACAGGACTGACTATAGGTACTCTTGAGAGCGCTTGGTGCAAAGATAGTAATGCTAGTCTATACTCTAAAGCTATAATTTTAAGTTGAATTGTGAGATGATTCCATACCTCCAAAGCAAGCAGAAGGGACAAGCGCAGAGGGCGGTATCGCAAAAGTAAGAGTAAATCTTCTCATTTTCAATACTAGGTATACCAATGCTGCCAGTTAGTTCCAGCAGGCAGAGTGCGAGATATGTGGTAAAAGCTTTCTCAAGAGAACCCTCAAGAAGCACATTGCAGCTTAGCATACTGTCAATCTTGAGTATAGAAGACTAGAAGCTCGAGCAAGCATTCGTTCAAGAGCGCTACCAAGATCTAGATGTGCAGCCAATATAGGAGGCTCCGACACCAAGAGACAAGAAAGCTCATAAAGTGAAGTCCCCTAAGATTGTGCAATCGATTCAAGAGGTTGATAAGAGAGATGTATTCAACTTCCCAGAGAAGGCATGGGATTTCAAGCAGCTGCAACTGAAGGTGAAGCCTCACTGGAAGATCCTTAGCACTCTCAAACCATTGCAAGATGTCCCCATTCCAGCAAAGCAGGTAATTTGATCTGAATTTGACTAGTATAGGTAGCCAAACAGCACCAACTTCTCGCAAGAGGCGAGATCCTTCAAGGGGTGTACTTCGAATGCTTGACGCTCGACGTGAAACTGTACCCAGAGCAAATTTACCAGCTGAAATCCTTGGTTTACAAGCAGGTCATGCTTTACTTATTAAATAGCAGAATCAAAGAGCAGTCCTAAAGTAAGATATCATAACCTAGTCATACATTCGATAGAGTTTGTAAACTCCAAAGTCCTTGGCTTGCTGCAAGAGACCAAGCGCTCCATCTTCGAGTCATACCTCAATAGCTAGCTGGTAAGGAGTGCCAACAATGCTTTCACAGCATACCTCGACGAGAGCAATCCCCACTGTGCAGAGGCGCTTGAAGTCTCTAAAACGAATGAGCGAATTGACACCGATATCTTCGATTACCTTGCCTGCTCAAAGTTCCGCTTCATCCACGTCAAAACTCACATTAGCTGGAGCCTGGAACCTTCAAGGAGAGACCCCGCAAGGGCTAGCTTCCTTACTAGCCTTCGTCAAAGCAGATTTCGAATGCAAAGAACTTGTTTGAGCAAGGCTGGTACATGGCAATGGTGTTCCAGAGGTTGGTAAACCATTTTATGAGCTTCCCTTACAAGCCAACATCATTACATCATCAGTGCCTCATCACGTACCTCAAGCAGTGGTTGAATGAGAACAAGTCCCTTAGAGCGCATCACGTCAAGACCAGCAAGGGCGAAGAACTGCTAGCAATCGCCAAGAGGTATGAAAACTTGATATGCCACCTGCTTCACCCAGCAACTAAAGTCCACAAAGGGACTATACAATACCTAAGGAGTCAAGCTTCCAAGAAAGCTGCCAAGTGCAAGACTCAGACCTAGAACTTGCTTCCACCACACCTGCAGCTTAGAATGGCGAGATAGAAAGGCCCTCAACATGGGAACCGTGATGAAGCCTCATTGCTTCGAGAGTGCAATCGCTTACTTGATCGTGAAGGGGAACAAGGAGGAGTGGATCTTGAGCTGGAGTGATTTCGAATCAGTTCGTGAGAGTGAAATCAAAATTTTGAATGTTAAATATCTAATCTTTCATACACTATACCTCTATCAACAGCGCTCACGCCTGTTCGCTGATAACTTCTATATTGTCTAATAGCAATTTTATTTCAATTTCAATTTATTTCAAAACCCCGAAACCCCTTCGTACATAGAATCGCTGTCGAACTCTATAGGTTTTGACGAATAGTCAGCTAAGAGTCCCTCTCATCACAGTTTCTCATCGCAATCGATACATAACTTTGGGTTTCTCTGCAATCAAAGGAGTACGAAGAGATCAAGCAGAGTGAGCTGAAGCCATAGGAGAAGACTGCAGTGAAGTGAACATCGGTCGTGCTGGGCATCAACTTCCCCTCCAATCCCAAACCAACGAAGCTCTCTTACACCTCAGGCACTCTCCTCAACAATCGCCAGTAAGCAAGACTAGACCAGCCTAAGCTCAAGAACAGGAACAGCACCTGGAAGTTATCCACCCGCTCTCCAGAGACCAAACTCGAAATCGATCTTTGCAAAGTTATGCTGGAAATCTTACACTTAGGAACAGCGTATCCTGGGTGCGAGAGGGGAGAGCATTGCTGCACTCCTGTGAAAATCGTCGTAATCAGAGACACACTCAGCTATCACCAATCATGGAAGACCCGGAGGGCAGTGCTCAGCACGCATCGCTGCAGAAGCACTTCGACGCCATCAGAATTTGCAGCTCCTCCAAGAAGGCTCGCAGCTAGCCAGAAACCCCTCTCAAATCGTCGTCGGCGCTCGCTCCATTGCTTCAGAACCTGGCCAGCCTCAGGTTGCAATCCACCTAACGTAAGGGCAGCGAGTGATCAGTGTGTTGGGCAACAAAGATAGGATGGCAATCACTCCCAAACGCTTAAAGCTATCGAGTAGGGATAAGAGCAGCAGCTACAATGCAAAGAATCGTTAGGAAAGTAAGCAATTTCTCTGATTTAAACAAAACTTTCAGATGTTTTAGAGTCAAGCAAAGCTAGTAAGATGGTCATGCAAACAGGTATAGCGAATACTGGTAGTGGTTGCATCGAATCGCTATAGTAATACACACCCATCGCAACGGTGCGCGAACAAGCCAACCAACGCCTAGGCAAGTATGGGGTCTTGGCAAGGAATCTCTCAATCGCGAAAGAGGCGACCAAGCGGCAGCAGTTCTCCATGAGTTTCGTGGCGGCCATCACCAAGGACAGGTTGATCTCGAGTCAGGTCATCGAGGGCGCGTTCGACGCCATGCTGTTCGAGAACTTCCTCTATCACACCCTGCGCCAGCTGCGCACTGACAAGGACCTCGCATCGAAGAGGATCGTGCTGCTCATGGACAACGCAGTCATTCACAAGTATTCGGAGGTGCTGGCTACAGCCAGAAAGTTCAAGGTGACAGTGCTATTCAACGCCGAGTACTCGCCCTGGCTCAACCAATCGAGCAGTTGTTCTCCTACAGCAAGAGGCACCTTCGATAGGAGCAGGCTGACAGCAAGTAAGCATCGTATACTTAACACTCTATAGGATACACCTCGTGAAGCGCATCTCGGAGATTCTGAAAGCCATGACCAAGACTGACGTGAACAAGCTCTGGGCCTTCAGCGTCAAGCAGTGGTGCAGCACCATCAAGCATGGCTTCGTTTTATGCAAATGTTGGCAACAATCGAGAACCTACCAAGAGTGACAAGAGTAAGCAAGAATAGTGACAACGAGCGTGTTATTGATTAGATTAGTGATTAAACCTAATTATTACATATTGCACTTTTAAGTTTAAGTTAAATCAATCAAACCTTCCAAACCATCAATCCTCCCTCGCTTGCGCGCATTTGAGACACCAACTTCGTGGCTACAGCCAATCATGACCGTTTCGTGCCCTCATATAGATGTCATAACCTTAACGAGCCTGAATCACGAAGTTTTGCACCCAATAGCATTGTATGGTTGAATCAACACTCTCTAGCACCACTCTCACCACCATTATTCACTATCGTCGCAGTATCCCACCTAAAACTACCAGCATTCGCACCAATGGTTGAGAGTACCAAGCTTCAAATCACCACTACACACTCAAATGTTGATAAAATTCGTAGAAATCGTTTAAAAGCTACAAAAGTAGTTGAATCGTTCAAATGTTAGCTCTTTAACACTAGTATCAACATTTTCGTTCTTGCTCATTCGAACAGCTGAGGACTTATGACCAAATTTTTAAATATCTAATCTTAATTTCATTATTTAATTTCCCTATGTTTCGTATTTTATCAATATTATATTTCTTCATAAATATTTACTAATTTATATCATTTAAACTAATTAGCTATATTCACTTTGGGGGTTATCAATCATTTATATTAGTTATAATCTATGATTAATAATATATAATTAAAATAAATTCTTCTTCCCTTATATAAATCAAGCAATCTGTAAGTCTAGTTACCATAAGTTTTAAGCAACCTCTCACTTTAATTCATTGTCTACCCTCTTTGGAATTCATCAAACCCTATCTATCCCAAACCCACACTATTATTTTTATTGATTCAGCTAGTGCTTATTCCTTCGCCAAAGTTTATCTCAATTAATGAGAGTAATCCATGTACTCTCCTGATAGCTTTTCATCGAAGATTCTCTC
>ARYC01001853.1:0-19345 GCA_000711775.1 Oxytricha trifallax
TTTCTTACCTACCCTTCCATTCACTAATACATAGAAACACTTATTCCCTATTTCTATCAGCTCCTCCCCAATTCAATATCGTGCCCTTGACACCCTAATTGATACACTGTACTTCCCTCTATTTTTTGCTCTGAACCCTCTGCCCTACTCGGAAACACCTCTTGGAGAGTTACCATAGCTAGATCTTGCTATGCTGACCCTGTATTAGCTTGCTTCTTTCAAATCACTCTCTCGTTGTTTCATCCTTTTAGCGAGCATAGATGAAAAAATTAATTATAATTTTTTTTGTAAAAAAAATATATCTTTAATATTAAATTTTTTATAAAAAAATTATATTTATTAATTTTATGGTGTTTAAAAGGTAAAAATATAGATAAAATCTTCAGTTGCTTTTGAAGTAAATGGAGAGGGAGCCTAAATAACAAAAATTGGTAGAAACTTCACTGTATTCAATTGTTAATTCCATTTATAATATTGATTATTTTAATTATTGAATTTTTTTTCTTCTCAATTTAGATTTATAGATTTTCAAACTTTTTAGAAATAAATAGATAAATCAAGAAATCTGTTAAATTTAAAATTTTTAGTAAAAAAGAAAATAAAAAAATAAAGAAAAACTTTGATTGTTAACATAAAGTTATAATTTTTGAATAATTAATAAATTAATATTTGTTCTCCCCGAGGTACCCACTCCTCCCCCCAGTCCCTAAACCTAGGTACCTCCCCATCTCAAAAATAAAGTCCCTCTAATATACTCAACTTTAAATAAAATATCATACTCCCAAGATCTGAATTGACTGACTTCATGATCTAACTCTAATTACAAAATTACTCATAAAATGATATAAATTTTTTTAAAATTTGAAACATCATATTTATTTCTATTATGATGTTGATTTTAATTTTTTGCATCTCTCACTACTTCCGCCTACTTTTCAAGAGATATACTCCCATAGGAAATACATATTTTAATTGAGTTAACTTTATCTAGACTTTTAGCAAATTTTATAAATATAATAAGTTTACACATAAAAAATTACAGAGATCTCTTTCAACATAAATCATCTACATTCGATTTAATTATAAAGATTTTCTATAAAAAAAATTATTACAACAAAATATATGAATAAATTTGAAAATAATTATGTTTGTTAATTTTATTATTATTAAAACTGATAAATCTAAAAGAAATTATTTTCAAATTTATTCATATATTTTGTTGTAATAATTTTTTTATAGAAAATCTTTATAATTAAATCGAATGTAGATGATTTATGTTGAAAGAGATCTCTGTAATTTTTTATGTGTAAACTTATTATATTTATAAAATTTGCTAAAAGTCTAGATAAAGTTAACTCAATTAAAATATGTATTTCCTATGGGAGTATATCTCTTGAAAAGTAGGCGGAAGTAGTGAGAGATGCAAAAAATTAAAATCAACATCATAATAGAAATAAATATGATGTTTCAAATTTTTAAAAAATTTATATCATTTTATGAGTAATTTTGTAAATAGAGTTAGATCATGAAGTCAGTCAATTCAGATCTTGGGAGTATGATATTTTATTTAAAGTTGAGTATATTAGAGGGACTTTATTTTTGAGACGGGGAGGTACCTCGGTTTAGGGACTGGGGGGAGGAGTGGGTACCTCGGGGAGAACTAATGTTTATTTAAATTCATTATTGAGGCATTTTCAATATGTTTCAGAATCATGAAAAATTATCACTAAAATAAAAGTAATGCAAAAATCAGATATACAACAATACATCTTTTTGTATTTACTGTGAGAAATTAATTACTATGTTCCTTCTTTTTCCCAAAAGATATCTGTCATGATTATATATTGTGGTCCTTATCATATGCTTTCTATGTTCAGCTTGTCAGGGCACTTCTTTTTTCAAAAAAAGCTATAAATTCCGTCTTATTTTCTCGAATGGTGGCTAACTAGCGCTATTACCACATTCTCAGCTCATAATTAGGATGCAATACCTTTAACATAGCATTTTTTAGCGATAAATGAATTTTTCAAAGCAATGTGAAGAATAGAAGCCCCATTATTGATGTATTATACCAGTATTTTTAAGCTTCATCCAGATGAGGTCTTCAATCTCCTTGCAACCTTGTTTCTTTATGAACTTCGGTGTCAATTGTCTGAAAGCTCATTTTATTAAGGCATATTGAAAATCTACACGTCTGCTCTTTTTATTAAATCATTTCATCCATGAACCAAATTCTTCAAAAAACCCATCTATCTGAAGATAATAAAATCCTTTTTTGTACTGAATTTATATTAAGGCAACCTAAAGTTATTTTTTGTTGTTGACATTGTATCCCTTTATCTTAACGTTATATTAAATAATTTGAAATTAAATTACAAATTTGAACATTATTTCTGATTAGTTATTCTGATCCTGAGTTGATTCAAGAGGCACTTATTGAAATTCGTGAAATTAAGCCACACACTCTATTTATTAGAATCTAACTTTTAATAGTCTCAAATTTGGTAAAACAATGAAAATCAATTTGTGATATACTATGTCATATATGTTATAAAAAGCAAAGTTTTGAGTAAAATTTCACTTTTCTACAATAATTTGAGTAATATATCACTATGTATAGAAATCAATAGCTCAAATTTCTTCAGAACATTTTATAGGATAATATTGAGTTGTCTTAATGGGAAGGTTTGAGATATTAAAGAATAATATTAAATGAACTTACAATATTCTTTAAGCCACATTTACCATAAGGTATATAAAGTTATTGTTCTCCATTTTTAATCTTATAAGTAAATTCCTATAGATTGTATTGAGCTGAGAAAGAGTTAAATATTAGAATGGGTCTCTGATATTGAGAAGGAGGCCCTACTCTCTATTTAAAACATTTCTGCTTCTCTAACATTTAATTACATGGAATATTGCATTGAAATTATTCAGTATAGATTTAGTTTTAGCTGGCTTGACTCATTCGCTATATTTTGTTGCAGTTGTTTATAGGATTAATGTTTTCGATCTGCTAAAGAAATACACCAAGAGATATAGGTTTAGACTTGTAACTGGATATCCTTTTGTTTTTTATCGATTATGGAGTAGTGTCATACCACAAGACTTCTCCAAAAGTCTTAAATATTTCTAAATCTTTCTATTTTTTAATCATCCAATAAATTATCTAGATTTTTGGTATATTTCAAAAAATTAATAACCGTTTTATGTAACAATTATGAATGGTATAAACTTTATTACTTTAATGAATATTAGTTAGCGCTAATTAAGATGCTACAAAAATAGTTATTCCACATATAATAATTTAAATTTCTATTATCAAGATTTATAAAAACTAAAAAATCATATTTAAAAAGTGAAAAGGAATTATGAATTCGATTATAAAAGATTTGAATAAATAATTATGATTAAATAGTTTTTAATAAAACTAAAATTACCATTAATAAAATTAAAATATAAAAAAAAGAAGATATAAACCACAATAAAACCTTTGAAGATCATTTCACTTTAAAATATTGACCAAACAAGAACTTTACACATTCAAATTATCTTAGAACTATTTAAAATATTAGATATTTTCAATTTTAAATTGATAAAAAAATTTTTTAAAATTAATATGCGAACTTAAACTAAAATATTGTTAAAAATATAAAATGCTCTAAAGATTAGCATAATTAGGTTTAAATGATTATTTAAAAGAAAATTTTAAACGACTTTTGTAAAAATATATATATTTTTAATTGTAAAAAAGGTAAGAAATAATTTAAATAATAATAAAGAGATTATTTTTATGTCTCCCAAAATATATAAATAAATAAAAAAATAATGAACATGATCTTAAACTTAACATAATTATAATTTAAAAATACTTTAGTATAAAAGTGTATTGAGATTTAATTGACGCATATATTAAATATAAATTATTAAATAAATTATAATTAATAATTAGAATAGAATAGAATAAAAATAATTAAATAGGGCAAATATAAAACAACAAAAATCTGAACTTTCAATTTTTACTTTTAATATTTGTGTTCATAATATAAACTCTTAATAAAATGCGTCAATAAGTGCTAAATTTATTTATTAATTATCTAGTCTCGTACAATAACAAATTTTATTATTAAAGCTTGAAAATTAACAACCTAAATCATTAAAAAAAAAATATTAAATTTTTATTTTATTTTTTTTTGCATTTATACACCGATTATCTTTTTTTATTCATAACAAACAAGGATTAAATTACAAAGTAAATTTAATTTTATTGTTTAAAAACCCTAAAACCCCTTTATTAAGTATTTAGTGTTTTTATATGTAGGGTATAGTTGAGTTTTAATGGGGTTTGTATATAAAACGCTGGTTTAATTTGAAATAAAATTTATATTTAATGAATATTAGGAGATTTAATACAAAAAATTAATCTGCATGTCTTTGGTACATCTCTTAAATCTTGCACTCTCTTTCTTGTGTAAAAAAAATCTCGTCTAAAGCTTGGTAAGGATAGTGAAGAGCTCTCATGATTATCATATCTACAATACTTTTAATATCTTAGCATACTTCTTATTGCTTAATAAGCTTCTATACAAAACTAATTAATTATTTTTCATGCTTAGTGCCAAAGTAAGAAATGTTTTCTAGACTAATCTTTTATAATATAGCAGCAACTGCCCATAAATACCTAACTGAACTATTGGACTAAATTCTCTTATTGGAAAGTATCCTAGGATACCAAGAACCTTAGCTATCGCTATATTCTCATATCGTAAAGCCCTATTGAAATCTAAGACAACTACTTCTAAAGAGCAGATATTAAATTCAAAATTTTCAGACTTCAAATTTCTATGAACATATCCATTCAACTCTTTAACATTCTTTGTCATATTTGTTAGAATAACATTCAAATCATTTGGCTCTCTGTTA
This sequence comes from Oxytricha trifallax, assembly GCA_000711775.1. Classification (NCBI taxonomy): domain Eukaryota; phylum Ciliophora; class Spirotrichea; order Sporadotrichida; family Oxytrichidae; genus Oxytricha; species Oxytricha trifallax. The sequence continues at coordinate 4,924 of ARYC01001853.1, forward strand.
TGATATAGATATTTTCTAATGGTAATTTCAAGTTTCTTTAATCTTAGTGCGATGATACTAGCCTAAATTAGCACCTTCTAATTTTAGCATATTCTTGCATTCTCTTTTCTATGCCTCTCTTAGAACCATATCTTCGTTACCTAATTCATTCTTGTACAGCCTTATCTTAATCAGATATCTGAAAGGGTAACATTAGATGCATAATCATCGACCACTGTGAATTTTAATATGTTTGGCACGCGTATATTGAAATATATCAATTCAATTGCTAAGATCAACTGCAATCACTTCAGGAATAAATTAATCTCTCTTAGAAACATGCTTAATAGGTATTAACTGCTTGTTGGTTCATTTTTTTAAATCTTTTATGCCTCTTGAGCTTTTCTTGGTATCCTTTTTAAGAATTAACAGTATTAAATTTTCTTTAAGCTGTTACTAATTTTTAAGACTTTTTATCAAATCAAAAACTCACTAATGTGATGCTTTTGCATATACCTTTAACTTTAAATAAGTGAGTGTAAGACTTCATACTTATAGTGCACTTAATCCTGTCATCCATCTTATCGTTCTTGAAATAAATTTCGCTTTGCCAGATGTATTTTTTGAGGTGTCTTTTCAAGCTCTATTGGGTTACAAAATAATTTTAGCAGTATTAGCATGAAAATCAATTAATTTTTCACTAATAGATGTTTTTTACCACCTTAACATCTTTAATTAGTGTTTAGATTCCCAAGTAAGCACTATTTTTTTAGTTTAATCTTCTAAATAAAGACCTCGGCTTGAAGATCCTGAACAAAGAGTGATTGCTTTACAATTAAATTAACGGCCATATTTAAATTGAAATTTATTTCTTTAAATAAAGTTCTAAAATCCTCTCATGTTATAGGCAACTATGTATAGGAGTTGGCACTGCAGCAGTAATGGTTGATTTTGAGGTGTTATAATTCATATTTAAACTTGGTTTATAATTTTCCCTTTTCTAATTTTATGTTTATATTTTTTATTTTTGTTACCAATTAGGAAAAAGAGAGGTTGGTACTGGTACCAATTAAATTTTGAACCAGATTTAAACTTTTCCAATAAAATCTCACTTGATTAAATCTAATCTATTTATTAACTTTTGGTTCTATAAAATCGTTACAAATTAATATAAAACGGATTTAGTACCAGTACTAATTTAATTAAACAAATTTAATGTAACTAAATTGATTAAAATGGAGCTTTATTTCTAAAGTATGTTACAGATTCTGTCAGCTTTCTCCACGTATCCTTACCAGGTTAACCTTCTATAAAATGCCCATATTTAATACTAAAATTTTATAAAGTAATCAATATCTCTAAATATTATAATTTTATATTTGATATCAAGATAAGGAACAAAGATGGAATCTATAAGTACTGCAATGAAGAGGGTTGAAGCTAAGAAATGATCTCAAGATTTAGAAGCAAGGAAGATCTCTATCGATACCTCACTTAGCATGGTAAGCATGTGACATATACTTAATCATATACTATAGTGGGTTTATTCCTTCCAACTATGGAAGGTACCAAAATTTCATTATAAAGTTATTCTCAGTGATGAGAAGAAAGCCTTTAAAAAGAATGAAATTAAGTTGATGGAGACACAGATTACCCAGATATAGCTGTCATTAATCTCACGAAGATGCAATGAAAGATCAAGAGTTAGTGGTTAATCTTCCTACAAAGAAACAATTTACTAACAAGCTCCCAGAAAGAAGTTTCTTCTATGGTGTTCTTGGCATTTTAAGAGAAAGTATTTCGGGGGGGGAGAAGTTTCCTGCCCCAAAATTTAATATGCTACCAAGGAGGAAAGTTTCCTGCCCCCTTCGGAAGTTTCCTGCCTCATACATAAAAATATGTGATTTTTTTTATTTTCAAAGAATTTTTCTCATCAATTATGATATAGTTATTTTTAATTTAGCTTCAAATATCATTTCTACCTTGATAATGAATTTACATTTTAATGAAAATCACAATAATTATTAATAAAAAACAATTATTTTAGCCTTGTTTATAATATATAATTTGATAAAGAATAATTATGTACCTTGAAAATTAAATATTAATAAAAGTTGTTTAATACTTGGTTATGGTGATTGAAATTGAAATTTATTTATTTCTAATATTTTTATTCCCAAACAATATAAAATTTAATGTTGGGGGCGGAAACTTCCGAAGGGGGCAGGAAATTTCCCCCCTCCCAGTATTTCAGAGAGATAATTGAAAAAGTTCACACGAAACGCTATTCTATTTATCCTGACGGTTAAAAGAAGCAAGGTATACTTATAAGAGATTCCTGTTTTGCTATAACTGGAACTGGTATATTCTTAATATTAGAGTATGAAAAGGTCCACAAATAGAGAAAGTCACAAAAAATTCATGAACTGAGCAAAACAGTTTTTATAGATATCTATAACAAGACTAAATGAACATTTATGCAGGAGCTGGCACAAAGAGAAATATTATGGGCATAGCAAGCCAGAAGAGAAGCATAACTACTTTATGGGCTAATTTAAAATGTGAATATATTCATTCGTTTAAATCTAAAATATATTTTAAAACATTTATCCTTCCTTCTGGCACAAACTGTTGTTTTTATCTATGCTCACTCTCTTGCAGCTATTCTGAATCAAGTCTACTGTATCGAGGGAAAGTAATGCATAAGATGATACAGCAGCAGTTTGTTGTTGTGAATCGTGATTTAAGTCCAGGAGAATTCAATTCTATTAAATTACGGGCTATAAGAAACATTCTTTACAGGAGTTATGTTTAACTCTTCATAAGTTTTCTTAGACTTAGCTAAAATAATATTTTGGTGAATAAATTGATTAATATAGATCGTTCACTTTTTTAAAATAAAATTAAAAAAATATATATTTTTTTGGTAATAAACAACAAATTTAAAAATATAAACCTGTTTTGCGGTTGAGTGCAAAATTATATAATTAAATTAAGAACTAAATTTAAAATGGGTATTGACGTCAGGGTGTCCCAGGTACGATCAGGAATCCCCAGGATTGTCAGGACATCCCAGGTTCTAACAGGACGTCCCAGCCTAGTCATGATGTCCCAGGGTCGTCAGGACGTCCCAACTCATAAATACATAGAATAATAAATACCTAAAATCCCAAGCCACATGATAAGTTTTATAAGTATATTATTGATAAGAGGGAATTGTTTGGGACTGGATTCCCATTAGTTAGGAAGCTTCATTAACACTAGTTTTCTAAATGTAAAATTTTATATGATGTATTTCTATAATCATCTTAAAATTATCTCATAATATAAGTAGTAAAGAATTTTTTTAAAAATAAGACATCATTCGACTAATTACCACGAGTTAATAGCAATGGTCTGTTTGATTCCGAGGACCACGTAGGCAGTGACGACGGGATCACGTACTAGTCAGTTTAGAGTTGGTAGTCGTGGTAACTGCTCTATTTTTACGTCATTCGACTAACAAACAATGAATTCATTCATTTTCAAGTATTGGTACCGAGATTAACGAGGTCATGATCATTGTAACAATGGATACGAGGACAACGTAGGCAGTGACTACGGTAACATGTTTCTAGTCAGTTAATGGTTGTTAATCGTGACCACTTCTATATTTTGACGTCAATCGACTAAGAAACGATGAATTCATTCATTTTCTAGTGATGGTACTATATTCACTGTGGTCAATGAAATGGTCATCATTATGACGAGAAACATATGGGAAGTGACCACGGTATCACGTTTCGTGGTCACTGCTCTATTTTGAAGTTATTTGACGAATAAACACTTAAGTCATGCATTTTCAAATAATGGTCACATGGTCACTTTCATGGTGACCATGGTCTCGAAGATCACGAGAGCGGTAACAACGTGACCAAATAACTGGTGAATAGAGGGGTAGTCGTTGTCACTGCTCTATTTTGTAGTCATTCTTCGAATAAAAACTTAAATCATGCAGTTTCAAATGATGGTCATGTGGTCACGGTTATGGTGACCTTGGTCAAGAGGATCACGAGAACGGTAACCACGTGTACACGTAACTGGTGAGTTGAGCAGAGGTCGATTTCACTGCTCTATTTTGACGTCATTCTTCAAATAAACACTTAAATCATGCAATTTCAAATGATGGTCATGTGATCACTTTTATGGTGACCTTGGTCTCGAAGATCACGAGAGCGATAACAACGTGACCAAATAACTGGTGAATTGAGGGGTAGTCGTTGTCACTGCTCTATTTTGTAGTCATTCTTCGAATAAAAACTTAAATCATGCAGTTTCAAATGATGGTCATGTGGTCACGGTTATGGTGACCATGGTCACGAGGATCACGAGAGCAGTAACCACGTGACCACGTATCTGGTGAGTTGAGGGGTGGTCGTGGTCACTGCTCTATTTTGACGTCATTCGACGAATTAACAGTGAAATCATGCATTTTCAAGTGATGGTCACGTGGTCACGGTCATGGTAACGGTCATGGTCACGAGGACCACGGAGGCAATGACCACGTGACCACGTATCTGGTTAGTTGAGGGGTGGTCGTTGTCACTGCACTATTTTGACTTCATTCTATGAATTAAAACTGAAATCATGCATTTTCAAATAATGGTCATGTGTTCACGGTTATAGTGACCATGGATACGAGGACAACGTTGCTGTGTTTATAAACTTGATGTTATTAGTAATAGCTCTTTGCATTTAATCAGATTTTTAGTTTAAATTATTACTATAAAATGGCACTGTAAAATCAATCACTCTCTTCACTCTGTTGACAGTCTTGAAAGTAATACCATTTCTTCTATAAATATTGGCTATAGTCTAAGGAGAGATACGTATGTCAGGAAACTTGCGATGAAACATCACAGCTCGCTAGTCTAATGGAAAAAGTACCCAATACTTCAAAGTCTTCGAGTCGCAGAGGAAGTCAATATGAGCCTGAGAGAACTTTTATTTTCTTGCAGGATGCGTTCAACAACCAGAATCAAAATGCTAAACAGCTAGCAAGCAGTGATACCTAACAGTTGAGGCACTCTTGCGTAATAACTTTGCTATAGCTGCATAATTTAGTACAGGTTTGGCTTAGTCTATATTAATACTTGTACCATACCTAAGCTTAAGCAGTAAATCTAAATATTACTCATCATAAATAGACCCTATATTTCGCTAATTTCTATTTCTCATTTTGAAAATTGGCCTAATTTCTCTACTAACCCCAATAAGACCCCAACTATACCCTACAAATCAAAGCACTTATAAACCTTACTAAGGGGTTTTGGGGTTTTGTATGAGAGTGCAAGTGGAGGTGTCAAATACTTAATATATTTTGACAACGTATTTCTATTCTGCAAGACTTCTAAGTGCATGGATCTCTCTGTGAAGTAAGTCTTCATCTGATGTCTTTTTATAGACTGCCTTTACTGCAACTTCTTAGACATTTTCATGAAGGAGGGAATCATTTACAACTAAGTTTCGATAAACTTCTGAAAATTTACCAGTTCTGATTTTATTTTGCAATGAATAGTAAGTGAAAAGAGAATCTGCAATAATGACATAACTTGAAAGTTCCTCTAGCCACTTTCAAAACTCCTGCTCATTACTTTTAAAGTTATTTTTTACTTCTTAGTTTAAATTTGTCGGTAGTTGTTGCTTCCAGCAGGTCGGTAGCTCCTGTTGCACACTCCGCTTTCAGCATTTATGTTTTCTTCTTATTAATCAGTTTTACATTGTGAGAGTGATCTTTACATCAACAATGATTTAATTTGTCAATATCTAGCAACATCTGTGGCAGAGGGGTAGAAAGAAGAGCAAATTCTATATCCACAAAAAGTCCTATCGCCAGTTCCTGTCAATCGCATTATACTCTCTAAATCAGCCTCTCATTTCCAAATCAATTATCGTCTACTCTTCTTCTAGGCATCGATGTAAATATATATGTCATCTAAAAATAATTATTTTTAGCATTTAGAATTTAAAACATTGAAGAACTATTTTTATAAATAACTTACTGATGTATTTTGCCTTCTGTTCTTCAGGTAATCTATCCAATTGGTCTTTAGCTGTAGCAATAATTCTTTCTAAAATGATAATTACCATTTTTAAAACTAATTTATCGATATATTAAAAACGTGAGATGTTATATATAATGTTTCCTAATCTTCATTTGCACTTATGCCAATTTACCTATTTTTATGTATTTTATCGATAATAATGGGTAAGTAAGATTAATTCAGACATCTTCCTCATGATCTAAAATGCATTTTGAATGATTTAATCAAATAATTTATAATAAATTTCTGATTAAATACTATTATTAAATCCATATCCAAAAGAGTTTCTTACAAATCAAAGCCCTTAAATAAGGGGTTTTTGGGTTTTGAATGGAGGGTTTTAGGGCAAAATCCTTAATGATCTACAAAAATATTATTTTATTGAAAATATTACTATTAAAATGGCACTTGATTCAAAAACCAATCTGTTAAACAACTTATCTTTACGCTTAGTTATAATTTCATTTATTCTCCCATTTCCTCGAACTTTAGATTCTCTATATGATTTTATCTCATAAAAGGGAATAGCCTGTTTAGATGCCATGAGAGTATAAATTAATCAATGATAATGGAATTATATGTGACCTGGATTCTTTATTACTCAGCACTCCATACTCCTTTGCTTTCATTATATGCTCTAATATTATTTACAAATCTCAATATTAAAGTCTCTTATAGCTCGAATTACTACATAGCATACGCTAAAACTTTAAACTTCTTACTGGATATAGAGTCTAGTATTGCCTTTCTCGCTATAAATATTCACATAAATATTTGTCATCTAACTCAACTGGTGTAATAGTATTGCAAAGTAGTTTGATTTATGTAATCATGATATAGTAAATATTAAAAATGTGAATTAATAAAATCTTTACTTGCCATTCACTGTTGACTCATAAACCCATTAACTAATTGATATTCATTCAAACAATATGTTCAATATATTCCAACTCTGGAAATCAAACAAGAGATAGTTTATCTATTCTCTTATAAATTAGCTTAATGTCTAAAGTATCAATACTCAGTAAGCTATTTATTTGATAGAAAATATTTTTTTAATAATAAAAATAAATATAAGTTGTGAATTTAATATAATTATAATTGTATGAAGTAACGGAAATTTTGTTAACGACTTACCAATCTCTAAATCTATTAAATAATTCTTTAAATAAAGAATAAAATATTAATAGCATTTTTATCATAATTTTAAATAAATCTACGTTACTATTTCTATAAAAAATATATAAATTAAGTAAAATAAAAAATTATTTTTTAGATTTCAGAATTTTATATTTGGTTTGTATTTAAATTGATTTTATTATCTATTTTATGAATTTTTTTATATTATTTAATAGCTTTTATATTAAATTATTTTTATTACAATAAATAAAAGTAAAATTTAATTATATTATTTATAAAACTATTATTATAAATATATAATGACTATATTTCATAATGAGGGTTTTATCATTTAATGTCAAGGTTTTGTCATATTCTAATAGGGTTTTAGAATATTTTAATGGGTTTTGATATATTTGACAAGGCTTTGCTGTTTATAATCAGTTATTAGATTTTTATTAGATTTTTAATTTTATTGATATTATTTGTAATATTTTTATAACTTTTATATTAAAATTATTTTTATTACAATAAATAAAAGTTAAAGTTAATTATATTATTTATAAAACAAATATTATAAATATATAATGACTAAATTTCATAATAAGGCTTTTATCATTTAAGGTCAAGGTTTTGTCATATTCTAAAAGGGTTTTAGAATATTTTAATGGGTTTTGATATATTTGACAAGGCTTTGCTATTTATAAGTTGTATTTTTAGATTTTTAATTTAATTGATATTATTTGTAAAATTTTATAACATTTATATTAAAATTATATTTATTACAATAAATAAAAATAATTTAATTATATTATTTATAAAACTATTATTATAAATATATAATGACTATATTTCATAATGAGGGTTTTATCATTTAATGTCAAGGTTTTGTCATATTCTAATAGGGTTTTAGAATATTTTAATGGGTTTTGATATATTTGACAAGGCTTTGCTGTTTATAATCAGTTATTAGATTTTTATTAGATTTTTAATTTTATTGATATTATTTGTAATATTTTTATAACTTTTATATTAAAATTATTCTTATTACAATAAATAAAAGTAAAGTTAATTATATTATTTATAAAACAAATATTATAAATATATAATAACAAAATTTCATAATGAAGGTTTTATCATTTAATGTCAAGGTTTTGTCATATTCTAAAAAGGTTTTAGAATATTTTAATGGGTTTTGATATATTTGACAAGGCTTTGCTATTTATAATCAGTTATTAGATTTTTATAAGATTTTTAATTTTATTGATATTATTTGTAATATTTTTATAACCATTATATTAAAATTATTTTTATTACAATAAATAAAAAGTAAATTTAATTATATTATTTATAAAACTATTATTATAAATATATAATGACTATATTTCATAATGAGGGTTTTATCATTTAATGTCAAGGTTTTGTCATATTCTAATAGGGTTTTAGAATATTTTAATGGGTTTTGATATATTTGACAAGGCTTTGCTGTTTATAATCAGTTATTAGATTTTTATTAGATTTTTAATTTTATTGATATTATTTGTAATATTTTTATAACTTTTATATTAAAATTATTTTATTACAATAAATAAAAAATAAATTTAATTATATTATTTATAAAACTATTATTATAAATATATAATGACTATATTTCATAATGAGGGTTTTATCATTTAATGTCAAGGTTTTGTCATATTCTAATAGGGTTTTAGAATATTTTAATGGGTTTTGATATATTTGACAAGGCTTTGCTGTTTATAATCAGTTATTAGATTTTTATTAGATTTTTAATTTTATTGATATTATTTGTAATATTTTTATAACTTTTATATTAAAATTATTTTTATTACAATAAATAAAAAATAAATTTAATTATATTCTTTATTAAACTATTATTATTATAAATATATATTATCAAAATTTCATAATGAAGGTTTTATCATTTAATGTCAAGGTTTTGTCATATTCTAATAGGGTTTTGGGGTATTTTTAATGGGTTTTGATATATTTGACAGGGTTTTGCTGTTTATTATCAGTTATTTGATTTTTATTAGATTTTTATTTTTATTGATATTATTTGTAATATTTTTATAACTTTTATTTTTATTACAATAAATAAAAATTAAATTTAATTATATTCTTTATTAAACTATTATTATAAATATATATTATCAAAATTTCATAATGAAGGTTTTATCATTTAATGTCAAGGTTTTGTCATATTCTAATAGGGTTTTATTATAATTTTAATGGGTTTTGATATATTTGACAGGGTTTTGCAATTTATAATCAGATTTTTGAGATTTTTTGAGATTTTTTGTAATATTTATATAACTTTTATATTATAATTATATAAACATAATAAATAAAAGTTAAATTTAATTAAGTTCTATATTAGACAAATTTTTTAAATATAATGTTAATATTTTATACTGAAGGTTTTGTCATTCAATTCAAGGGTTTTGTCATTCAATTCAAGGGTTTTGGTATAATTTTAATGGGTTTTGATATATTTGACAGAATTTAGCTATTTATAATTAGCATTTTGAGATTTTTTGAGATTTTAATTTTTATTGATATTTTTTTCTATTTTATGATTTTGTTATGATATTTTATAGCTTTTATATTTTGATGATTAATGAGTTTTACTCAAAATTAAAATATTTATCAATTCACTGTTTTATATTAAAATCAATCCATCAATTTTAGTCGTGACGTAGACGTATCTAAAGTGAGTCGACGTGGAAAGTCGTGAACAATAAAAACTCCAAAAAATCACCTCATCCCCAAATCCACATCTCCCTGTAATCAAGATGCATACGAGATTAGAGCCTATCGAACTAGGAGTATCCTCTGCAGAGCTCGCAGAGATCTGCTTACTGTAAACAATTAAAGGGGAGTCTGGAGAAAACGCTTACCAGGTTCCACCGCTTCTGAGATTGTAGTCTCTGTCCTTTCGCTGTGGTAGCCTCATTAACCTGACCTGGTGTGGGAGAAAAATCATTATCGTTGGCTTCTATGGTTCTCATCGTCTCACTTTTGAAGGTTGAGCACCACCTTCATCCAGCTCTCTATTACCTTGGAAACTGAACTCACGCCAGGTAGCTCATCTAATGCAGGGAAATCCTTAGCGTGCAGAGGACTCGAGGAGTCTAGGATCTGACAGATTGAACCCCGCCGACTGGCCCCTAATGCGGTGAAACCCAGCAACCCCCTGCCTACCCTCAGGAGGCCTTAGTGTAGTAGAAAGCTCTATTAGAAAGTCTCCAGCCTCGGGCCCCTGTGGGTCACCCTATCCTTATAACTTTCTAATTTAATAATATTATAATAATTATAACTAATCTATTATAAATTAATTTATAATAATAAATAAAAAGTTAAATTTAATTAAGTTCTATATTAGACAAATTTTTTAAATATATAATGTTAATATTTTATACTGAAGGTTTTGTCATTTAATGTCAAGGGTTTTGTCATATTCAATTCAAGGGTTTTGGTATAATTTTAATGGGTTTTGATATATTTGACAGGGTTTTGCTATTTATAATCAGGTATTTGAGATTTTTTTAGATTTTGATTTATATTTTTTTCTATTTTATGAATTTTTTATGATTTTTATATACTTATTATATTTATTTTTCTTCCTTTAAATATTTTTTTGGTGTGTTTAATTTTTTTCTGATGATCTATTTAATTTATTAAAATATATATTATTATATTTAATACATTAATTATTATTGAGCGAGGAAAGATGCGGAGAATGCATTCAAACGGCAAGGGTATGGCTAATAGCAACCACAGCTGGTTAGGTGAGCTTCTGCAAGAGTTGGAGAAGGCGAGGGACATGCACCCCAGGGGAAAGCTTAGCGAAGAGTGGCAGCTCTAAGCTGGGTTCCAAAGTTGCAGTCTTCAAAAACTCTAATCTTAAGAAAGCTGATGTAGGCTTTGCTATGGGAATTACAGGAACCGAAGTGAAGACCTTCTACTAAAACAACAAAGAAAAAAGTGGAAGTGAAAAAAAAACAGAAAAGTAAGAACTTTAGCAATTGGAGATGGTGCAAATGATGTCAACATGATTAACACAGCCCTAAGAGTGTTGAGCTAAAAGCTTGGGTAAAGCCCCCCAAGATGAATATTGACTCTGCTAAGTTGGTCCTAAAGTGGCTTGTTTTTGGCGGCAACAGTAGTATACTCATCAACAAGAATCGCAAGACTGGTAACGAAATGGCGCTCAATAATAATTAATGTATTATATATTATTAAAGTCTAGAAATTAAATTTTGATCTCTAGATTTTTTAATTTACTAATAGTTACTTACTACTACTACTATTATTATATTTTAATAATTAATGTTTTGTTAATTTTTTAGTAAGTTTTAGCAATATTTTTATGCAAGCTCTTTCATTATCAATATACTAGTACCTGGTTCCCAAAAAAACAATGAATTACTATATTTTTTTATTAATAATTAATCTATCTATTTGCATTTTAGCTAACTCTTGCTTAGTTGAATGTCTAGATTCTTCTTATTACTAGGAGAAACTGAATATATTTGTTTTTTGCTTTTTCAATTATTTTATTGAGATAATTTTCTTTAGAAGCACCTAGAACAAATTTAAGAAACTCTTCTTTGGATTCTTGTTTGACTGTTGTTTCTTCGAAGGTTGGTAATTAACTAATTATCCGTCTTTTATAAAAGCCTCGAAGAGAAAAGTGACATTTCTTCCCGTTTAGTTTCGAATCTCTATCAACATAATCTCAATCAAAACCCCATAATTAGGTTTATTAGTGCTTTCATTTGTAGGGTATAGTTGGGGTTAGTAGAGAAATTATACCAATTTGCAATATGAGAAATATAAATTAGCTAAATTTAGGGTTTATTTATGATGAAAAATATTTAGATTTATTGTTGTAGCTTAGGTATGGTACAAGTATTTATATAGACTATGTCAAACCAGTACAAAATTATACACCTATAGCAAAGCTCTTACAAAATAGTGCCTCAACTGTTATGTATCATTGCTTTCTAGCTGTTTAGCATTTTAATTCTGGTTCATGAAAGCATCCTGCAAGAAAATAAAAGATCTCTCAGTCTCATATTGACAACCTCTGCGACTCGAAGACTTTGAAGTATTGGGTAACTTTTCCATTAGACTAGCGAGCTGTAATGTATCATCGCAAGTTTCCTGATATGCGTATCTCTCCATAGACTATAGTAATTATTTATTGAAGAAATGGTATTACTTTCAAGATTGTCAACAGAGTGAATAGATGATTGACCTTTACAGTATCATTTAATAGTAATAATTTAAACTAAAATCTGATAAATGCAAAGAGCTATTACTAATAACATCAAGTTCATACACGCTTATTAGGCTGTATTTACCTTCAACACCTTTATTAATAAGTCATGGTACAAGAAGTATGATAACATGAAGTTTATTACTAAAAGTAAAGGTTCGGACCTATGAAATTTTAGCTAGTATTAGCGAAGATTCAGGCTTAGAAAGTTATGTCATTTACAACATCAAAAACTCCAAAAATTTTTGAAGCGTTTAAACTTTAAACATCAAGTCTTAGCGATTGTGAATTATCTATATAAATTTTAAGAATAAATAAAAATTTAGAATAAATATAGTTTGAAGGCCATTCGTGGCAGATGCTATTATCTCTGCCCTGTTTTTAATTAATTCTTTTAATAATCTTTTTTTTTAATCAGATTTTTTTATCTCTACTTACCTTAATTCATGAATCTCAAAAAATCATTTTCATTATCATAGTTCTATAAGGATTTATCACTAATCTTTTTTGCTTTTTTTGGTGCTTTAATTAGGAATGTTTCTATCAAAATTGCTGAAAAATACATGAAAATTATCAGAAAAAATTATCAACGTTCATACTTTAAAATAATTGTCCAGCGAGATTATCATCAAAATAATTGTCTAGTATAGAGAAAAAAATTAAAAATTAAATTAAAATATAAAAAATAAAATAAATGGAGCCTTACTCTCAAGATCCCTCAAACTAGAGATCAGCCTCCAAGAATGAAAAATTTCTTGAGGAAGAAAGTTTTATGATTCATCCTCGTTCTATTAAGCGAGATCAGTATATAGTATTCTTACACAAGTTAAGATAAAAATATAACGATTAAGAGATCATTCTGTTAATTTATAACCTCTCAGTTCATAATATTAATGAGTCTAAGAAATGTATTGAAGTGTTAAACACAACTCCTGTATATAACGTTCCTATAGCCACAGTTTAATGGAGTCGATTCCTGTGGAGTTAATTTAAGATCGCTTCTAGAAACTACTGCTGTATCAGCTTATACTTGACTTGCCTATAGATACAATAGACTTGATTCAGAGTAGCTGCAAAAGAGTGAGCATAGATGAAACAAAAGTTTGTGCGAGAGAGGGAAGAATGAATTTTTATAAATAAGTTATAGATTTAAATGAATGAACAAGTTCACATAAACCTCTTTACATCAATACTCGTTTAAGATTCAAACTTTAAGTCAAATTTATTAAATAAACCATGAAAAATCAACATAGTACAATTTCATTAGACCAATTCATTTTATGATTTTTCGTTCCATTATATTATCTACTGAATTTTCATTGTGAACAATATTAGATTATGTTTGATAGATGCTTTTGTTGAAAAAAGTATCTATTATCAAATTATTTTGAATGTTTGTCAATTTCTTCATAGCCCGGTTCGATTTTCATTAAGTTTATTTTATATTTAATACTTAGTGTAATTATAATTCTGTAGTAAAATATATTTCTATTCTAAGTTAAATTAAAATTATAACAACTCTAACAAAGTCTAACAAATTCTAACATTTGAAATTCTTAAAATAATACAACATTATAATCAGCAAATTAATCATTTTAATTAATAATAAATTAAACTCCAACAAACTTTAACATTATCTAACATTTTGTTTAAAAATTCAACTTTATTTTAACTTATTTTGATTTACTATATAAATTTACTTTTGAACTTATAAAACTTTAATTTAACAATTTCTAAGATATATAAAGAGAAAGCAGACCTTTCTCAATTGCTTGCTAACTAAATCTTTAATTAAATTGTTTATATATCTAATAAAATCCTTGCATTATAAAAATATTTTTAAACGGGATTTTATCACCAGTGTGTGGTGATTTTTTCCCGCTTAATTAAAATACAAGTCTTAATCAAAGTTAGTTAATCAACCCAAAAAGATATTCTA
>ARYC01001854.1:0-37430 GCA_000711775.1 Oxytricha trifallax
GAAATTATTAGCAATCCTAGCTTATATTTTACTATTTTCTTAGATATATAAGATACTTAAATTATTGATAAAGAAAGTGCGTTATTATAAAGTGATACAATTCTAAATAATGCACAATCATATAATCAAACTTTTTCTTAAAAATACAAAAATATATTAGTAAAAATAAATGAACGAAACACAGCAATACACAAGCAATTAAAAACAGACAAAAGCAGTAACTTCTTTAAACTTACCCAAGCCAGGTGAAAATTTATCAACTATAGTAGTTAATAACAATAATCTAAAGCACCAAGTAGGAGAACTAGTAGCCTAGTAAACATACTCAATACCTATAGAAGCAACAAGGGTTCTTCTATGAGTGTCCATGATGCTAATCAATCATTTAATAGATGATAGAATGAGATCATATTCAATGAATACGTGGGAATTAAGAAATGAAAAGTTAATACTATATGATTTCAATCAATAATTCTTTATTAATTCTTCTGCAATGTGTAAAACTCGGCTTCTTCAAAGGAGGTGTCTTTAATATCAAAGTCAGGTTGCTCGATCCTGATATCAATGATTTTGTCGTCATTGTTTCTCAAATCTCTTGCTCCGTAGCTATAGATGAATTCACCGTCATTTTTCTCGTTTTATAGTGGAGACAGACCAGATGATTGGGCAACATCTAAGAGACTGCGTTTGCTATCCCCTTCATCTTCTTGATCTTCTTCAATTCTTGAGACACCAACACTAGCCACAAATTTTTGCAATATTTCTGATTAATTTGTTGTGTTATAGTTTGGTGGAGATTTTAAGTTTAAGTTTGGACTGTCTGCAATTTAATGGTTTGATAGACCAGTATAAATTTTAAGATTTTTCTATGACTCTCGCTCATTTATTCGCTACTTCTCAATTTACTGATGTCTATTCTCAAGATAGTTAATAAGATTTATAGGAATTGGCATCTGGCTATTCTTGAGTCTTTCACCAAAGAATTTTTGCAAAATTTAAGCTGTCTTAGATTGAGCCTCGTCACCTTAGGCCATGCCGTTAGTGCCTTTGCTATATTTGTTCCTGGCCAGTTGATTCTTAATATCAAGTATCTTCCTATTTTTCTCTGCTTCATATTATTTTGAGAGTATGGGGTCAAGTTCACATATATACAGGTCTGAGTTGTTATAAGTTTTTGAGTTCAATCCACCTAATATGACAAGTCTTGATCCATAAATAGCTGAATACTAAATCAAAAATAGTAAATTAAAATTATTAAAAAATAGGGTAACAAATATAAATACAGTTAATAAATTTTCAGAATCAAATTAATCTAAAACATGAGAAACAGAGAATACAGTCAAAGAGTCCAAAGTGACATGGGTCCTTATAAGGCCAGAGATCCTTCTCCTAACAACCCAAGATAATATGAAAGCCCAGTAGACAAAGATTACTTCGAAATGATTGAATCTAGCTTCCCAAGTCAAAATAGAGGCTAAGATAAAGGAAACATATAATAAAATGAGAAAGAGGCAATCAATATTAATATTAGGTCTGCTCTATTAGGGCAAATGGACAACTAGTATGAAGAGAATCAGAAGGACCATACAAGTAACTTCCGTACTTCCAGATTTGATAACACATTTGAGAGAAGAGAGGATAGCAAAGAGCACAGCGGGAATAGAACAAAAGGAATTTACAATCAATCCCCATATGCCTAGGATAATTATGATAATTCAGTGAGTCCTCATCGTGATTAAAATTAAGAAGGAATTGAAGCAACCATTCAAGGAAATATTTAAAACAACTATTTAAATAATAAAAGTGGTGCGTTTAATTAATAATTTAGTAAATTATAATAATATAGTTTATTTCTTTATTGAGAAAGCTATTTATCATGTGCAAATATGTTATTTTACAAATATAAAGTCAACTCAATGATTGCTAAAAAGTAGAAAATGTACACCAACCAAATTTAGATTAAAGCATTATAATTATTGATATTCTACTGATCCTTTGTATTATTATTGCACTTTATATAATAATTTCATGCTTTATACAATTAATAAATATAATAGACTCAAGTTTTTCCTTAAATTTCAATCAATTCAAACCTTAATAAAATTAAAATTAATCTGAAAAGGTTATTGGGTCTTCAATTGATAATCAAATGAATAATCAGTAGATTAAAAATAAAAAGGCATATGTGTGGGCTTTCGGTAAGAACCAAGAGGGTGAACTAGCTTTAGGTGTCTACAAAGACGCACTTCTACCAAGATTTGTGACAGGAGTAAAGGGTATGACAGCTAAATGGATATCAAGTTCAAATCATCACACAGCAATGATTACTTAGGATGGCTAGATTGTAGTAAGCGGAAGTTCACTTCATGGAAAACTAGGTATTGAGAGCAACAAGACTAACATTAATAAATTCTAGATAGTACCTACTTTACAAAGAAAGGAGCAAAGCAAGTAAGTTGTGGTGATTATCACACTTTAGTTCTGATAGAAGATGGGACCGTTTATTAATTTGGGGGCTCTTTATTCAAAGACAAAAAGGATAAAATTAATAGACCTTAGAACCCTACTTAACAAATAGCACCTAATGTTCCGGAACCTGTGTAAGCACTGTATGGTAGAGAAATTGTCTAAATAGATTATGGAGATTTCCATTCTGCTGCCTTAGGTGCTAACGGAGATCTATATACTTGGGGTGGTGGAGCACCATCCTACAACAAAGGCCATGGCCATAATAATGCTTTAGAATATACAGAGAAGGTAAAGTATCTTTCATCAAAGAGAATCGTCAAAATAGCTTGCGGAGGATTTCACACTTTGGCACTAACTTCTGAAAACGAGCTCTATGGGTTTGGAAGTGGAAATTATGGTGAGTGTGGAAATGGAGAGTTTATGGACAGTTCAAAGCCAAAGCTTATCAAGTTCCCTAATGACCATTTAGACACCAAGAAAAATGTAACAGATGATCTTGAGGAGTATGGACATGATGAAGAATTTGTTCTTGAAATGTATTTGAAAGAGCAACCATAAATTATAGATATTGCGGCAGGAGGAAGACACTCTTTAATCACAACTAATAAAGGAAGATTGTACTCTTTTGGATATGGAACAAACGAACAACTAGGATCAAGAAATACATAAAATTATTGCAAACCTCAACTTTTTAAATATCTGGTTGGCTAAAATGTTGTTTAATGTGCTGCAGGAAGGAACCATTCACTATAATGTTAGAATGTTACAATTCAATTTAAATTGTATCATTTAGTTACTTATCAGATTCTATGATCTTACCCGATAGAGGCGATGTCTTTTCATGCGGTTATGGTAGGCAAGGGTAGTTAGGTCACGGGGACAAAGACTCTCGAACTTAATTTACATTTGTGCAATCACTAGGCAACAAAAACATTTCTAAAATCTTTGCAGGAGGAAGCCACTCTTGGGTATTACTTGATAGTGTAGTTCCAACGAGAGATAAATGGACAGCACCCCCCCTAATCATAACTTAGTAAGCAGCAAAAAGTCATACAGCAATAATCCTCCTATCAGAGCCATCAATGACTTTGGGAATAACAGTTTGAGTCAGTCCAAAGGAGCTTATAATGGAAGAAACAGTGGAATTTCTCCATACCAAAATAAATTTTCTGCAAGTGAAAACGATATCTAGAATACTTTCGGTGGTTTTGTTTAATAGCAGCAGCCAACCAAGCAAGCTTAGCATGTCCAAGGCTACTTTTATTGGAAATGGTAATCAAAGCTTCAAAGATAGTTAAAAACCAATATTGAATGAGAATACTAAATCAAATACTTAATTAGTTCCTCAAGGTGATGATTTTATAAAAGATATAATTTATGTTTTAAATGGATTAAGTAAATAAAATCCATCTAGTATATTATATCATATCATACATTTTGTTATTAAAATTGTAAAATAAAGACTTTTGAATAATTAAGGAAAAATTTGTTTACTCTTTTCCACAAAAAAATAAAATTTAACCAATATAAAATTATTTCACTCTGTGTCATTATTTTGGAGATTAAATCAATTTCAAATTTTAATTTTTTTAATTATTGGGTATATTTTTGCATATCTTAGGCATTCAAAATTAATTTTCCATTCACCATTCAACTTAAGACATTATTTTTAAATAAATTTATTACTTTAATCATAAATATCTTATAATCGAAATTCAGCATTAGCAACTATTGAAAGCTCGATTTTTCTTGCAAATTACCTTTTGTGAAACTGAGTTTTGCCACAGATTTGTTAACTTTGAAGTTCATGGATAATATGTAAAATAATTTGAAACTCTATTAGAAGAGTATATTCAACAGCAATATTAATTGGAAAAAAGAGTTCTTTACCATAAAATTCAAGAGGTTCCTGATGAGTTATTACAAAGAAAGAGGTATAATTAAACATGCGATAAATTTAATTAGAGATCTAGGGATTATTTATTATAAAGCAAAATGACACCTGGAGAGAGGTTACTGAAAGAAAACCAAGACGACTCTGGTGATGAAAACGGTGATGATTAATACTCTGACTTGGATGACAGTTTCACTCCAGAAGAAGGGCATAAGGGCTACACTCTCTGTTTAATCTGTAATCCAAATGCCTGTGGGTATGATGAACAATTTGACGAGTATAAGAGATAGTAGGGTATAGTGGGAAAGGGCAAGAAAATTATTGTAAATTCCTCATCTTTTTCTGGAAGTAACTAACTTAAAGCCAATCCAGCCTACGGGGATGAAAATGGTAGCAATGGGGCTCCTCTTATAGGAAAGATTGTTTTTTTATGGATACTTATTTATCCTTAAACAATTGAAAGATACCTATTTTAGTTTTACTTTTTTAAAAGATTCTAAAAAAATAATACTGATATTAACTTGAATCCATTTGAAGAACAAATAAGCAAGTGGATGACAAACTTCAACAGGAAATTAGCAAAATACTGCATTAAAAAACCTAGATACAGTGAATTAAGACCTATGAAATTCACTCACATGAATTTAATGATTAAAAGTTTGTATATTATTTAATGATTTATATATAGATAATATAATAATTTGTTTATTTTGTTAAAAGAATTAAATTAATATACTATTTTTTAAGCTCTAATTATTTGAAAGAAGTATTAGTGTTGTTCATTACCAACTTGCCATTTCTCACTGAAAAAGACCTATCCTATGATTTACTTAAATTTAATATTATATAACAACATTTATTATAATTTATTAATTTAGTCTTAGTATTATGGTTAAGATTATCTTGTTGCTGCCTGCTCTTAGTGGCAGTGGTTTCAAACTACTGCAGTTAATTAGAGTTATACTGCTAGCTATGCTGATACTAAATGTTGCTATTATTTTTGATTTATCTTCTGTTCTGTGAGTAAGAAGTGTTCGCCCTCATGTTTTTTATTAAGAAATGGCTGTTGTCCGTTTGAGATAAGACTGATTAGTTGAGATTTTGTGGAATTTGTTGCTAATTTAGTTGAGGCATCATGTCATTCAAAACATGACACGCATTCACTTTAAATTATACAAATAAATTAATTTGTTTTTTGTAGTAGGTTAGTGCTGTATTTGCTTGAGTGCTGCCCTTTGCGCCACCATTTGCAGTTGAAGCCCTCTTATTGGCGCCATAACTAGATTTAGCATTCATGCTGAACTTTCTTATCCCAATCTGAATAATTAATTCTAAAATATATAGAAGTAAATAAAGTAATAGCTTCTTATAATTATTGATAATCTGATTGTGTTAGTCATTATGAAGAGAGTATTCAATCATTATCATATGCATTCTTCCTGCTTCCTCATTATTTAACTCACTACCTTTAAAATTGTTGTTATTATAATTTCCTTGATTATCGTATTTTGTAGTGGCATTACTGTAATTTAGAATTAGTATCTAAAATACATAAATATTGGTTCTTAAATTACTGTAGTAGCTGATTCCATTGCTTCCTTAGCTAACCAAAGAGTACTTCTTTTACTTAATTTAATGTTCTAAATTGCCTATCGTTGACCCTACATATCCTCCAGTGCCAAAAATCTCTTCAAAAACTGAAATTAAAATTTCTTTATTCAGAGTTACTTAATCAATGAGAGCTTAGGACTCGTAAGATGTCTTCTCAACTATCATATTATTTTAGAATTTAGCTTGAAATTATCCGTTATTGATAGTCTAAATTAAAATTTCAATAATTTCTTTGGTTATCATTTCAAGAGTAGAAAAGTAATATAAAAAATAAATAATTTAAGATTTAAAGTTTTCTTTATTAAGTCTTTCTTACTTTCATCAATATAATCCAAGAACAAGTTTTCAATTTCTGCTTCATCTGAGTACCCCTGAGCTTAACTATTTTTTATTCTCTTATAACTTCGCTTTTGATACTCAATTTTCCTTTATACCTCCTCAATTTTATCATCTCTTGATAAATCATAAATCTTAAAGAACTTTGCGATTTTAAGCTCTACTTTCTCTTTGGAATAACCACGCTTGAATAAATCAAATACAAAATCTTTTATTATAAAATCCTAAGAGTCTTAGGAAAGCATTTCATGATTAATGAGTAACTGATGTTGTAGTTTCAAGAGTTTTAAGAGATTTTTAGCACTGAAAACCTTCTAATTTAAAGAATATTAAGATTCTATAACAAGTTTATTCTTTTCATGAATGTGATTAGATATTGGAAGTGATAAATGGCTCCTTGAATTGTGCCATTGTTTTGTTTATTATTTATTTTGGAGACAATTAACATTGATCTTAGCTATTAAGTCTTGGGCGTTTATAATTAAACAAAAAATTGTAAATAAAAGCTAATACATGTTGTGATGAATCGTAATAAAATTTGAAGTTATAACTTTATTGTTATCAAGAAACTGCTTCAATAACTTATTTTGTTCTTAGGTTTTCTTAAGAGCAACTTAAAGTAACTTATTGTTTTTCATAGCATCCTTTGTCTAATCTTTCAAGAATTTTCTATCTTCATTAATATTTAGTTCTCTGCTCTTAAATTTTTATAGCTCTCTTTTTTGAGTATCTAGGATAGTGTCAAGTTTTGTGGCTTCATTTTTAAACCAACCTATTTGAGATTGTATAGATGTTATTGAATCATCATTCAATATTTTCCCTGCTGTTTCATTAGCTCCAAAATGTATTATAAAATATTAAAAAATAAGATTTTTATATTCTCATTAAAATTAAACTTAGCTTTATTCTTAAAAAAACAAATTCTTTCTGAACTTTCTGCATGTGCCCTCTGTAGGCTTAAACAAAATCATTTTCATGTCTAGAGAGAATTTAAGTTTTAAAAAATGAAATATAAACATTAAAAAGAGAACAGTTTAGAATTGATTTTCTATGCCATCAACGCATTTATCAAGATTTTACTCAGTTCTTAATTTTAATCAATATGCCCTGTTACAAATGCATTTCTGTCTTTGCTCTATCTATATTTTAGATATTAATGCCTTGAAATTAAATGGACTTAAAAATAGTCATTTAGTATTTCACTTACATATTGAGATCATTGACATTTTCGATATTGCTAAATTGTGAATAATTATCCTATCCTTCGTCCCATATCATTGAATTAGACTATTTTGAAAATTAACTTCGCGATCTATCTCTACTATTACTCAGTCTTTAATTATTGATTGAAGTTTTCCTGTTTTTTCTTTCTCATCTTATTCCATAAAGGCTTCATTGACCATTTTTATAGCTTAGTCTTTGTCAATATTACTTGATTGCTTGCTCATTCTTTTTTGTGACTTTTTCATATTTCAGAATTTAAAATGCTTTTTTTTATCCTTTTTTTAAATTATATTCAAATTAATTTATTAATATAATAAGTTGTGTATTGATGAATATAGAATGTATTCGAACAAATAAAGTTAAACTGATAATTAAATTATCAAATTTATGCAATCAAGCATATATTTATTAAGCTTCGAAACTAGAACTTTTTTAATTAACACTTTGCTTTATTTATAAGTACTTATAAAATCTCAGTGCTTTATATATTTACTCTTAATTTATTTATAGTGAGGAATAAATTTCATTTATACTCATAACACATATCTGTTCTGTGGGTTATATTGTTGTCTGCGGTGAGATGGCTCTATGACACTGTTTACATTGCTTCTATCAAGATAGCCGTTGTTATTATTGTATTGATACTTGTTATTCTATAAAAAATTAAAAGAGTAATTAGTAAAACTCTTTAAGTTTATTCCTAAATAACTTTAAAGCAATATTGTTATACATGGGAGGCTATTGAGCATGAGTAGGCATGCCAGCATGATTATTTCTACCGTATATTTGATTGAGTACTCTCTAGTTTGTTGGTGGAGCTTAGTTAGAATGATTCACTACATCAGCTTTATATCTGTTTTAGCCTGATGCTAAGATAGCTGCCCCTCTGTTTTACAAATAACTCTTGTCATTGATCTTGAGGAGTCTTACATTATTATTTTCTTTCTACTCAACATAACATTTAGCCTAATTTTTCATTCTGTACTGATAGTAAAGTGGATTGTTGTTTTTTGTGTGAATGTCTCTTGCTGGGTCAGCTGATCTAGCTTCATCTCTTTCCTTAATAGGAGCAAGACCTTTAAGTTCATCATAGGCATTTGAGGGCTTTGCACTTTGCAAGTTCTCTCTTATAGCCCCGAGAGGTTGTCCAATTCTTCCTGGTTCTGAGCTGTTCCTCTTGAGTTATATTGGATTTGAGTTATATTATGGCTTTGGTAATCTCTCAGTAATCTATCAAAGATTTCTGGGAACCTTGATAGTACCAATCAAATCTTCCTTAGACTCTTCAATATTGCTAAAATAAAATTGATTTGGAGAAATTAATTATATTTAAATTTAATATAAATCAAAATATTAGCAGTTAAAGTTGACCAATTTGAACGATCTTGGCTCATTTTTTTATAGAGAATTCAAAATTAGCTGGACTTTACTTTTGGCGTTACAATTTTATCGCATCCCTGAAGTGAGTTAACTCGACTTTAATTCAATGCCTCTAAATTCACTAACCAATTAAAGTGGAGTTAACTCTCTCCAGGGATGCATAAAATAGTACTCTCAATATTATGTCCAGCTAATTTTGAATTCTCTACCTTATGAGCCCAAGATCATTAAAATTGGCTTACTATAACTGCCAATATTTTTATTTATATAAAATTTAATTTTAATTAATTCCCCAAATAAATTATATTTTAGAAATAATAGATTTCATTCTTTGAAGTGTAGCAGAAAGATGATTTTAAGTTCCAGTCATTTACAAAATTTATGCACATGATGGTTATGATGGGTTTTATAACAGAAGATATTTGATCATTGCAACTAAATCTTACGAGTAAGTTTCTGGAATAGGTGTGTAAATTCCTTTGCTGATTTTCTAACATAGGCCATTCATGTCTTGTGCTCTAAAAGGTGGATTCAAAGCGCACATTTCATATAGAACACAACCCACACTCCAAATATCACTCTTTGAGTTGTAAGGCTTATCCTTCCAAACCTTAGGAGAGGCATAATAAGGAGTACCAGTTTAGGTTTACAGCATACCTCTCTTAGTAACTTTGGAAACATTTAAATCTCCAAGTTTTAAACATCCATCCCTTCTAAGAAACGAATTTGCACATTTGATGTCATGATGTACAATTTTCAATTCGTGGATAGCTTGAAGACCTCTGATGATCTAAATAAAAATATGCCATACTTCTTTCTCTGGCATATATTTTCCCTACTTCTTGAATGAAACAATCTTGTTATAGAGATCTCCACCGTCAGCATATTCCATGATAATGCAGAGAGTTGAAGTAGCATCCTCATAAAATGACTCTTTGTACGAAATAATGTTTACATTCCTAAAATGAAATGATTTTTGCTAAAGTATAATTTAATTGTTGAAATTATAAAGAATTGAATTTAATACAATAAAATTAGTGGCAGCTTAAGTTTGCCACATTTATCGATCTTTGGCTCATTCGATTGAGAATTAAAATTAGCTTAGAATTATCTATTGCCGTTTATTCCTAGAGCGAGTTAATTTGACTTTTACATAAAATACGCCATCTAACAAAATATCGAATGAACTCGCTCTAGAATTTAAAATTAAGAATAATGGCAATAGTAATCCCCATATAATTTTGAATTCTTTATCAAATAAGCATAAAGGATCGTCCAATTTAATTTGCTTAAAATGTCACTATTTTATTCATATTAAATTTATTTCCCGATTTTTTATAATATAGCAATAATTAAATTGTAAAATGAAAAATTTTTCTTACTGGATTGAAGCCAGGATTCTAACTTCGTTAAGAGCTTTTTCCTTCTCCTTTTCTGATAAACCCATCATTTTTACCAATAAATTTTTTAATTTACCATTAAGTATAAATTAGAAAGTTGATTGTTTAGTCAGTGGTAAGCTGACGCTTCTTAATAAAACTTTCTACTATACTAAGGCCTCCTGAGGGTAGGGAGGGGGTTGTCGGGCTCTCAGCATTAGGGGTCAGTCGGCTTGGTTCAGCCGTCATGCTTTCTTACTTCATTCTTTGCGGGCCTCTGGTTATCGGTTTATTTGGATAGATGAGCTTCCTGGCGTGAGTTTGGCTTCCTAGGTAGTAGGGAGTAAAATGAAGGTAGTGCTCAGCCTTCAAAAATGAGAAGACGAGAACCATTGAAGCCAACGATAAGATCTTTCTTCTCCTCGGGTAGAGGCGATAAGCTATCAGCGAAAGGACAGGGATTACGTTCCCAGTAGCAAGTGACACGAGTAGAACATTTTTCCATGATCCTCTGGTAAGGCCTACTCCCTCAAGCTCTGTTACCCACATCCATAACGATGGCTCTGTGGTTTTACAACTTGATCAGGGGGGTAGGTAGTACCTTGAGGCTGACCAGTATTTAAAGGAGTTTTTGGTCTTCAGGATTCTAATCCAGGAATCACGCTTTGCCACGTCAACTCATTCTGAAATACGTCACGACTTAAATTGATGGTTTGATTTAGTTAATAAAGTGATATGTTAAAATTAATTGAGATTACTCATTTACTACTACTACTACCATTAAGTAATTTTTACCTTTTAATAAGCGTAATCTTTCCCATCTGATAATCTCTTGGCTTTAAATACAGTTCTAAAAGCTCCCTCCCCTATAATATAAGAATTTCAACTTGATGCACAAAAATAGAGTAGGAATTACCGAGTCTGTTAAGTATTTGAAAATTGTTCATTTTTTAAAATAGTTTATTGTTGTTGATATTTATGAATTAAATAAGTAACCTATTTTGAATCATAATCCTCATCTTATAAAATTATCCTAATCAATCTTAGAAACAAGAAGAGATATTACCAACTAATGTCAATCCTTTCAAATATCTATACAGCTTGAGATATAAGAATCCTTCCATTTTATCTAATCAGAAGATTAATTTAGATCAATTACCCTTAATTGCAAATTAAAATCCTGACTACTTCTTTCATAATAAAAAGAATTAAACATTTTAATTTATTAAAACAAATTAGTTTGCTATACTATAAATTTGATTAGTACTTGTAAAAAGCTTCTGATCACTTTTTGAAAACTAGTCGAGATTTTGACTACACCAATTTCTCTAAGAAAGTTGATTAAACTCATGGTTTTGATTCAACTTTGTTAAATTCCACGAGATCTTTTGGCTTAAAAACAAACACCTCTATGAAAAATTTGAAATAGCTTAAACCTTTAAATTTAGAGCAAGGAAATAACACTCATAGATCAATATCTTAATAATAACTTTGAATTCAAGATGAAGGAGAGATTTTAGGGAAATCAAAAATTGATTTTAATTAGCTAAAGCTTAATCTTAAAAAATGAAGTTAAGCTCTCTTTAGCCAAACGATAAACCTGGGAGTAGCGGCCAAAAATAAAATGAACCTTAGCCAGTCCTTGTACATAATCATGAAAATTTTAATTAAACATGAAACAATTCCAAATCCGATTTTCACATCAGCACTAACTTGTCATTACCATAATCTATGAACTAAAATTTCAAGAAACTTCTATTGGAGGGTTTTATACATTAAGGATCCTAAACAATAATTCCTTATAATTAATATAATCTTAAAGATCTATGATTAAGGTAGAGTTAAACAACTAAAACTATAAAGATTGGTCTTAAGCAAATTTATTGCTTTAAAATAATAAAGAATTTCATCAGGAAATGAGTTAAGATCTTTAAGAATTTTAAACTCAAAGGTATAATACGAGTGTTTAAGAATTTAGCTAGTATGTACATAAAATTTAGGATATGCGTGTAATTAGAGTAAGCAAGAAAAAAGAAAATAAAGACAATGATGATAATAGATTAGGAAGGAATTCTGGCTAAATTTATATTTTTAATATTATTGTTCAAATAAATATAATTGGGAAAATTAAATTTAATAAAATGAAATATAATTGAGATAGTAATAGTTAGTCAAAATTTGGTTATCTTGGGATCATTCTGCCGAAAATTCAAAGTAAGTTGTACCTTACTATTGTCGGTATCATTTTATCTCATCGTAAGAAGAAGTTAACACGATATTATTTGAATGGATTTCTAAAATTCATTAAATTATGCCCTCCTATTGAAGTTCCTTTATTTCTATAACAAGTTGAGAAAAAAAGTACCGCCATAGTAAAATACATTTAATTTGGAATTTTTAATAAACAAATGTTCATTTTTCCTAGGTTTTAACAAAGTTAGCAGTCATTAGTTAGAATTAGAATAAATTCTTTTTATTTCAATTTCCTCAACACAATAATGCTTTATCAATTATAATGAGCATACATTTATATTTAAAGTCTACGATAAAGGAATGCAAAAGACTTCACAGTAAAAGCAAATATTTTTTAATTCAATGATAACTCAGGATATGAAACTTTACTGGGAGAAAATACCAGCCATGAAATGGTCACCTGATTCTAGAGAAGGAGCCACTCTACTTTGTATTGAGTAAAAAATATATTTCTTTTTGGAGGACTCTCCTTTAAATTACAAAAAGACACTGAAATTTTAGCAGCAAATAATTGGAGATTGCTAAAACCATAAGAATTTAAAGTGAGGCATGCTCCAAATCCAAGATATGATTATTCTGCTGTTATATACTTCGATCACATAATCGTCTTCGGAGGATAGCAAACTTACAATGCTTAAACTAAAATAAGGAATACTCTTAATGACCTATTACTCTTCAATACTTATATATTTTATTTTATAAAAAATCTTTTTAGATACTTATGAATGGGAAGAAATTCACTATGGAGGCATGTTTTTTGCAAGGAAATAGCATGTTGCAGCAATAGTATCACATCATATGCTCTTATTTGGTAGTTAAAATGAAGAAGGTCAATTTGAAGGTGGGCTCTTGGCTTTAAATCTTGGAACTTTTAAATGGATGCCATGCCCTACATAAGGAGAAGATCCTGGTAAATTGATTCATTAAACTTGTGTGGTTGTTTTTCATCCAAAAAGAGCTTAAAAGATATCTTTCTCTTTGTTTAAAAATCCATCTGACATCAAATATAGGTAATTCAGCCGAATACTGCATGAAGGAATTTACTTATTTGGAGGTAAAAGACCAGATGGATTTTCATCAAAATCTTTGCATGTTCTGAGAGTAGGATGCAAGCTTTTACAATGGTTCTAACCTGAAATAAAAGGCAGTTTTCCTTCAGCAAGATATGGGCATACCTTGAATTATTTTGAATAGATGAATTGCATTGTAATATTTGGAGGTAGAAATGATACATTATTCGAAAAAACAAACAATAACTAAGGCACTTTCTTAAATGATATGTGGCTTTTGCATTTGGAAAATATGGTTTGGATTCATGTTTCAAATATTGGCGATGTCTCTTGCCCAAGATATAGTATGTAATCAGCTAGAATATTTTAATTTTATATATTAAAAACATATTAAGAAAAAGAAACGAAAATATTTTAACTAATTTAATATATGGCTTTTAATAGGACTTGAATACAAGATATCTTAACTTTAGATAGTAAGATACCTCGTGATTATATCGATTTATTAAGAATAAAGAGAAACCTCAGATTTTTAAAATGTATCTAAAGCAACTCTTTATTTTAATAAAATGAGTAGACTTCCTACATCATTGACATTCAACATCTTCATGCTTCTTCGATGTCAGCAGTTTTTCTCTATTCTTTCCATTCCATGTAGGCGGTGTAAAGTTCTCCGAAATGTTCTCCATTGTTACAAACAGTATCTACTACAGCAGCGATAGCAACATATGGATCAATATCAGAAGCTGGTCTTCTATCTTCAATATATCCCTTGCCATCATCTCTTGCGGTGAATGATGGAATACGAACTGAAGCTGCTCTATCTCCAACACCTGAAGTGAAATGGTCTTTTGAAGAGGTTTCATGATGGCCTGTTAATCTCTTTAAATTATCACCATAGACATCCAAATGAATCTTATGCTTCTTTTAATTAAAATAAAACATAAATTCTCTGCATGTTTAGCGACAACTGAGTTAACATATTCCATGCCTTGAGAACCTTCTCTCATGATATTGGTTGAGAAATTAATGTGAGCACCTGCACCATTGAAATCTTTGAATAACTTTGGTTCTCATATGATAGTAATGTTGAAATATTCTGATACTCTGGATAGGAGATATCTTGATAACCACAAGTGGTCTGCGATCTCAATACCAAGGCAAGGTCCTAAATTAATCAATTTTAAGTAAGTTATTATATAGTTAGTAACTTAAAAATTTCTTGATACTCCCATTAACCAGGCATTGTTTCGCAGTTTGTACCTGAAATCTTAATGCCAGCATATAAGCATGCTCTGTAATGAGAATCCATAATGTTTCTACCAAAGCAGTTATAATTGACTGCCTAATATAGCTAATAAAATATTGTAGATTGTTTTATTGGCACCTACAGAGCAATAGTATGGTCCTTGAGGACTTCCCAGATCCATTCAGACCTCACGAAGGCAACATTATTGTGCTCTGTGAGTCTTTTGTGTGGGCCAACGAGCAGTTTACCTCTCTGAAGCCAGCAAATACAAACTTTAGACATTTTGCAAAGAACATCTTTGAAGCTGTAGCTAGTCAAGAACCCTGGTTCGGTATTGAGTAAGAGTATTCAGTCCTCGAGCACAAGACTAGAGTAAGCGACTGGCTTCATGATAATTTATGAGTTAAGTGTTGAGGCTTGATAGCATGATGAACCATCATAGTTCGAATCTGGGATATCACTCAATGATTTTACTTCCTTTGTTAGAGTTCTAGCCTATGCTCTCAAAGTGACATCTGAACCATCGATCCAAACGTATTCAGCCATGATAGAGCCTTTTTGCTCTTAATGGTTTAAGTTTTTGTAGAAACGGAAAGACTAAGCAATTTCGGAAATTCTGGAGTATTTACAAATTAAAATAAAAAAGTATTAGCATAACTTTAACTAGTAAATGCAATTACATTTAATAATAGTGATAAAGTTGTGATGAAAAATAAGATTATATTAACTATTATCAAGATTTAATATAATCTTTTAACTACCTAAAGATTCTTACCTTATAATTGAAATTTACTTTTAAAAAGCTTTAGTTTATAATATTATCTTATTATTACGAACAATTTTAGATTAAAGTTCAAATCAGTACTCCATAATTAAAAAAATAATTTATCTTTTATTATAATTATTTAGAAATAAAATCCGCATTATTAAATAAAATGAACACATAGCTAACATAATTTTAAAGCTTCGAATCTAAGTAAAAGAATTAAGACGACTCTATTTAAAATAATCTTCATAGTATAAAACCGGGAGCAATATCAGTTTAGCAGGTTCACAAATCGTAATCTACTCATCAATTGCAAATTTAAACTTTAGCTAAATCACAAAACTAGGTTATTACAGCTTCATAATTTGTTCCAATAAAATAATAAAATAGATACAAAAATCATAATAAAAATCATGGAAGTAAAGATCTGGATTCTCAAAGAAATATATATGTTGAAGAGGGCCTTTAGCCTTTACATAGAAGAGTAAATTCCAATCAATCTTTGAATGCTTTTCTTGCATAAACCAGAAATATACCGTAATTTGTTATTCAAGAATCAGGATCTTTCGGATAGCAGCAAATTAATTAAAATCCTTCCATTGTTTATCAAAGCTCCAGCAACATAAACTTATAATAGCAATAAAAAATGGAATAAAATCATTAATAAAATTATTTAATAAAACCGACTTAAAAATAACGACATGACGAACGAGAAAAGTATGTTCTCAAGGTATGTACGAGGTCGCGTGATAGTGGATCACTGAGTTCTCTCATAAACTTCTATACAACAACCAAAAAGGATCTACTAGCGGTATTGCAGGATTGCTTACGCACTACATCGCCAAGGTGACACTCAAATGGTTCGTTCCACAATCAAGATTTTTTACCCAGTTGTTGATAAAAATTTGGTTAAGTACGAAAACAAGTTTCAAGATGAGAAGGTAAAGAAGTGCTCAAGACACGATTTCTAGGAGAAGGTGACGCCGGAGAAGAAATCGGTGATTTCCAAATTTCCAATAGAGTAGTACGCATCCATTTAGCTCTAAAGTAGAGACTGGAAAAATATAGACTACAAGGAACCTCTAACTATTAACTAGGTCCCCATTACCTCAGTTAAGTCATGACGTCAAATCAAACTTTAGATCGGTATCCTATTGATTAGAATCTGACGTAACTCAGGTGGGGTATTAAAAAAGCTTAAGATTTAATAATTAAAATAAAATTAATGATTATTAATTAACACTGATATACTTATGATGGAGGATACCCAGAGACATCACGGAATCGCTAAAAATTTCGGCTAGCGTTTGGTCACTCATTAGCAAAATTCGACAAATACAGAACATCAAGAAAGGTTAGCACGCATGGAAAGTACTAGGGCTCTCATACGAGAGGAGATCAAGCAAATGAGCAAGGGCTACCAGTCACAGATCGAAAGTTTTCTCATAAAAATTTCTAACCCAGTTTTAAAAGTGAGCTAACCCCTTAAGGGTGCTTTGCGGTTAAATAAAAGGGCTTGACCCTTAACTTATTTTATAATCATAGAACCTTGAGTCCTAGATGTGAGTTAATTATGATTATTATCATTTGTAAAGCCCAAAGAGCTAAACAGCTAACTAATAGAGAAGAGTTACAAAGCGCAGAAATATATCCACATTTACATAGCTTGGAGTTGAATAAAAAAGGACTATGAGTGTTTAAGAGGGTTAAGCAATTTCACAAAGAGCACTTAAAGACTTAAAGCGAACTCTTGGCAAGATCCTCTAATCACCAAACAGCAAGGACAAGTATATTGAAGATAAAAATAAAAATAATACTAGCAATAAGTAAATTTAAGAATAGTTTACAGATGACAGGAAGTAAAGCTTAAAATTTTGAAATGATGAGTGCAATTGGAGGAGTGGGTTAAATCCAAAGAAAGGATAGTGAGATGTAATCAATTAAAAATACTATAATGGCTTTTGATGATGACCCATATCAATATAGCTTAATGATAATTTCTTTTTTCTAAAGGAAATGTTTTTATTTATTTATAGTTGATGGAGGAGATGACTCAAAGAGATTAATATATCAAAAATTAAAAAAAAAATCTAAGTAAAGCGTTAATTAAGGCATAAAATAAAGCGTTTCAGGTATGATGAGCAACTTATTCAAAGGAAAAGTAAATTTTGTGAATAAACCAAAATATGAACCTTCAGTAAAATACGAGCCAGTAAAGGTAATTCATGATAATAAATAAAATCCTTTGCTTAATATATTAAAAGGATCACATTTGAAGCAGAGTCTAAGTCAAGCAAGCTTGGTTGGCTCGCAAAACTCTTTGCAGTAAATCTAAAAAAGAAAGAGTATGATAAATAACTTAAGCTAGCCAAATAATAATCATATGCACTTGTTTAATAGAGTTCCATAATAAATGAAATAAGTTAAGCAAAATAATTTGTAACAGCAAAGATAAAGCTTTGCTCTAAAGACAACATCTAAGTTAAGCGGAGATCTTTTAGAATATGAAGATAATTAATAATAAATATCAAACTAAAAATCAAGTAGTAAGGGACATATCGACAAATTAAACTAATAAAAATTAATAACCCAAAAGAAACCAATCAACTATTTTTTTAATTTAATTTAACTTCTAAGATTTTTATTAGAGCTTCACTTTGAGAAAGTATAAGTCAAACTCAGATTTATTGATGGAAAAGCATGAATAAAGATCTCAAAATTAATAAAACTAAAAAATCCACCGCATCAAAGAATTTTGAATTCTGATTCAAAACGAACATACTCGCAGGCATAAATGAAAACTTCTCCCTTTATTGGATCCTCTTAAACACTTCCTCATCTCTCATAAATGGAAAAAGATGAAAATAATCTTTAAAGACTTGGAGTAAAGTAAATAAAACAAAAAATCAGTTCTTACTAATAGGTTGCAACTTCCTATAAATACCTCAGAAAAGCTTTTGAAAATGAAAATTTGATAAATTACCTATAAAAAGATCTTGATTTAGAAGAAAAACGAATTAAAATGTTTTAAAGAAATCCCAATTTTGCTTATAAATTATACCATTTTATTTAAAGAATGGGAATAGTGTAGATTTTAAATCGAGATAAAGTTTAAGGAGATTCGGAAGAGGCAGCAAAAAATGACGATGTTCATATTAAAATTAATGAGAAATTTTTCTAGTCGTAGCTTGACCCAATGGATGAAAGAGTTTAAAGTTCACTTAAGTTTGTAGAGAAAAATGATTACAAAATTGATTTCAAGAGAATTAGACAATATTACGAAAACACAATGTGGAAACAAGACTTAAAATAAGCAATTGATATGAAGAAAATTGTGCAAGAAAATTTGAATAAAAATATGATGGAATAGAGATGGACTTAAAATTTGATGCGTAAAAGAGGGAAGAATCCTAAAAATCTTATATTAATCAATTGATTACATTTAAGAAAAAAATTCTAATTCTAAAATTAATATCTGATTCTAACTGAATAATTTATATTTTGACAGATTATTTGAAGCTTAAATTTGAGTTTACTATAGACTTATTGATATTTATTAAATCTAATTTTCAAGATCTTGCTTCATTTTCAGCTATTAATTATCTTTGATTACAGCTTAATCTTACAATTCTTGTATATTTAATTTCATTTAATTGATCTCTAATTGTTTTTCTATCACTTGAACTTATTACTAATTACTATCATTTTAAATTTCAAGTTCCATTTTAAGGGCTTAAATTTTTCAGTGAAGCTATTGAATTAACAAATCTCTATCTTTTAGATGAATTTAATGATTCTGCGTTATTTATTCTTTGTCCTGATTTTGTTGGTTTTGGTACTAAAGCAAGTTTTTGGCTATAAAATCATTTAACCTGAATTTCACCACTTTCAAAGCTTAATACAAATCTAAGTACAAATAAACTTCATTATTCTGCTATTTTTAATCGTTTTTTTATTATTGCTAATAATTCAATAACTATAAATATGAAAAATTTATTTGAAATATTTTATTGACTTATAGTTATAGTTCAAAAGTTTAATAAAAAAGATATTTGGGAATTTTTCAATTAATTAATATTATCAATGAACCAGTCGTCTAACTTTAAAGATGGAAATAATAACTATATATCATTGAGATGTGAAATTGATAAAATGATTTATTTTAATGATGAATTTTCTAATTAAGTTTAATGAGACATTTATTGCTTGTTCTCTTATTAAGTATTTACTTTTTGCTTTTAAACTTTTTCTTACTCAAATTTTAATGAGCTTATTGATTAAAATGATATATATATATAGTGATGTCTGTGAAAGAGAAAGAGATTTTCTTAATGGTTGAGTATTTTTACTTTCGGATTTATCTCTTGCTTATGATTCGTTGTGAAAATTTTTCATTTTTTGGATTTTAACTTTATTGCAAAAGTAATTATCTTAATTTATATCCGTTACCTGTCTATCCTTTATCTAAATAAAGCTATTTTTGATGGAATCAAATAATTTTTACTTGGAAAACAAGCATACGAATAAATGCAATAAGAATTGGGACAGCGATATTCAATAACTATATTAAACCTAACTCTAAAACTTGAAAACCTACAACAATCTTAAAAACAGCTAACGCAAAAATTAAACGATAAGATTTAGGAGCTGGAAAGAGAAAATGATAAACTTATATAAATTTAGGGCTAGCAGGTAGAACACACCCCCCCCTAATGTACTATTTTCTTTTTGTAGTCTTGTAGAGTTTTTGACGCTGAGCAAGATTGTCAGAAGCGCCTTTTGCTTGCGAGCAATAGTTTTCGAGCTATGACCAAAAAGAAGTTCAATTTTATACATAAAAACATCATAAAATATAGTCAAAAATTAAAAAAATTTATTCTATATATTTTTATTAAAAATCAATTTTTGGGTGTTTTTGTCACATCCTGAGCAAAAATATCATAATTAAAGTAATATTTTGAAATCTAACAAATTTTGTTCAAATTTAATAATTTTATCATTTATTATGTATTTCTTGACAAAATTTGTTAGATTTCAAAATATTACTTTAATTATGATATTTTTGCTCAGGATGTGACAAAAACACCCAAAAATTGATTTTTAATAAAAATATATAGAATAAATTTTTTTAATTTTTGACTATATTTTATGATGTTTTTATGTATAAAATTGAACTTCTTTTGGTCATAGCTCGAAAACTATTGCTCGCAAGCAAAAGGCGCTTCTGACAATCTTGCTCAGCGTCAAAAACTCTACAAGACTACAAAAAGAAAATAGTACATTAGGGGGGGGTGTGTTCTACCTGCTAGCCAAATTTAGAAATTGCAGCAAACTCTGAGCTAGCTAAACAAGGAGAGCTAAGAATTTCAAAAATCAAAAGAGAAATAAAAAAGATATATATAGATTAATGAAAAGTCAAAGTGTTAAGAAATAAAATCATCTGGTAAAGAAATTACTAGTAACACTTAAAACATATTTAAGATCATAAATACTTAAATTTTTATTTTTATTTAAACATGAAGGAATACCTAAAACCATTGAAAGAATAACAATTAGTCTCAATAGATAGAAATAATATCCTCTCTTAAACTCATTAATAATCTTAACAACATTTCTTGACGCTCTCAGATATAAGCCAAATAAACGATGAATTTACTGATTAAAAACACAACTATAATGTTAATCCTTCTAACGATTAAAATTGCTCAATTGATTTAATTATGACTCTAGGGAAGCAAATCCATTAAAATTTGAGCCAGACATTGAAAGTAGTGAATAACTAAAATAAATCTTAGATAGATCAAAAGCTTAATAGCAATTTCTATCATAACAATAAGTCATAGTTAATAGATTTACCTTCTTCCAGTCTTTTGAATAGAAGTTTCGATCACTCACTCTAAAAATCTAAATCTAATAATCTAGAGAATAATAGTATGTTAAAAGGAAACTTTCCTTCCACAAAAAAGCCCAAGTTTTTCTTAGACTTGACTTAAGTTTCAATAGATAATTATAAGCGCTGGAATGGTAATAAACCAGTACCTAGAAATATTTCATATAACTTTGATTTAATCAGAGAGAAAGATAAAATATATCGTAAAGATGACCCACTGTTTCTGCCTGACTATAAAAATGAGCAATTATCAAAGGATTAAAATAAAAAAGATTTTGTATTGGTCGCTAAGTAAAATCTACTTGACCATCAAATACACTTGAAACTAAATGAAAAATCGATTTCTATGCCGCTCTCTTTAACATAAAATACTTAGAATAGCCAATCTCCCATAAATATGATAAAGCCTGATTTTAGTTATAACATCAATTAATATCATAAGCAAACTTATAAATTTGACAATACTTACTTACTTTAAGATTAAATAATGAATAAAAACGATAAAATTGGTGGTAATAATTTGACATCTGATAATTAAATATCTCAATAAAATGAAAGCAAGTACAATTCAGTACTCAAGGGATTTTAAACTGAAAATCAAAGATATGAAAGCAGAATAAAAGAGTTATAGCAAAAATTAAGGAATGGAGATAAAGTGTCTCATAGTATAAATCACACCCGAGAAAACAGTATGAATTAGGATTAGGCTCTTTAGAAAATTGTTTAATCGAAATAATTTGAAGTTGAAATAAGAACAAAAACTTATAATTCTTCACTTAATTTCATTAAACCTGGATTGCTATAGGAGTAAGTATTGAAGAAATAAAATTAAGTAACACATTAAAGAAATAATAGCTCCTAGCTTGGGTCAAGTAAAGTTGATTTATTATAAAGTGGAGAATTATAAATAAAATTGATAAGTTTAATAAATACGAAATAATGCAGTAGATTTAGAATAACACAAAGAAATCTAACGAAAAATTTAATCATATAAATTATAATGGAGGCAACTTACAAATAAAACTCCCTCAAAACCAAAGTTTAGTTAAATCTAATATATCCACAGCGTCATAAAAATTATAATTAAAGTTGCCATGCGTTATTCAATAAAATTCTGCTTAAAATAAGTACAATCCTCATAATCAAAATACAGCCACTTAAATAGATTACATATATTAAACTTAAAATCTTATTAGTAGTGATAGCTATATTGGAAATAAATAATCTACTACTTTTATTTAAAAACCAAAACAATACCATCATGCAAGAAATAACAGTAGTTTTATTTGAAAATGTAACTTAGATTAGAATTTTTTTAATTCTTTTAATTAATTAACTGTATAATATAATATCAAGAATATTCTAGAATATTCTAATTTAATTAGATGCGATTACTTTATAAGTAAATTTTCAATGGGTATAATTTTTATTTGAAATTAGATATTTAAAGATTAAGCATTTTTGAATTAAATTTTTCACCTATGAAACTTTGGCATTTGTATAATTAATATTGCAGAAATTGAAATATAAAAACGTTTTTAAATCTTTGCTTCAATTAAACATTTGAGTTTAAACTTCATTTAGCAATATTAATATAACTAAGTATAGAACTAAGTCCACTTTGGCTAACGGTTTCCAAAATCTAATTTAACAATTTCACTCTTTTATAAAGAATCAAAGACTATCCCACTGAGTCATTTTTCAATCACCCAACAATCCATAATTCCCACCGCCTGTATCTAAAACCTTATAAGCAATTTATTAACTAAATAAGTAGTAATACTTCCAATCGAAATTATCAGAAGCAATTAGCATCACCATTTTATTCAAAATTAACAAGGAAACACATAACAATAAATATCACTAACAATACCCAATAAGAAATGATAGGCAATATATTTGGAAATAAGGTTACGACCTACTGGTATGTTGGGAGGATATCCCGACCAATTCCGGTACCCCGGAGTTCGAAACCGTGAAGGCACTCGGCTTTTACGAGATAAGTCCCGGATCTGAGAACCTCCTCAGAATACGTCAGGCAAGGTATAGGGGGACCACGCCAATAAAAACGTCGACCATTGATCATATAAGTCGTGTTAAAACTAAATGATACACCTATTCTTGCAACCTGGGGTTGAGTGCACCAAGGATAGGGTAGGAGTTAAGAGACAAACCGCTTGGATTCTCAGATTGGACTCTATTTGCTGATGAAAAGTAAGAACAACCTTGCATAAGAAATCTTCAGCAGAGTATCTCTCGGGGTTTTCCCCCCTCAGCAAAGCCAAACAATAAGTCTTTACTGAGAAGGGGTTTTACCTGAAACATAAGCACTCATTAAGAAAGTCAGTCATAGTAGTAAAAAGGAAATTCATTCAGTAGCGCACAAAACTGCTAGACCACACAGGGGGTTCCGGCGTGTTCCCCTTGCCTACCCAATTGTGGTGGCATGTTAGCATGAGCTAGATGCCCAAGCTGGCCTCCTTTACCTACAGGGAGGGTTGACTGACGGTGTCGAAAGTCAAAAGTATGAAGTAAAAACCTAAATAACTATCTGGCTGGCTTAAGCCCCAGTATTAATTTCCTATAAGCATTAAATAATAATAATATTTGGAAATATGTTCAATATGAAGGAAAAAATCAAATCAAAATACAATCAGAAAAGTTCAGCACATTCCTCTAGCAGGCATGATAGTGCAAATGATACTCATAGTTACTGCCATTATGAAGTTTAATAATATTAAAAAGATATAAATTAGCAAAAATTGACATATTTTTTCAGTTTGAAGGTGTCAGCTTAATTTTCAAACCCAATGACCCTTAGGGCATTAATTTATAAATTATGAAGGGGAACACAAAAAATAGCAAAAAGCAGACATTCGAAGTACTTATGAAAACAATATAGCTTATGATGAGGAGTTAAAGCAAGTTAAAACTCCTAACAGAATTAAATAGAATAAAAATCAGTGATAAGTTATTAAATCCAAAATTAATAAAATTAATAATGATTTAGAGAGACACTATTCATGCCCTGATACTTAGCTTCAGTAAGTTTAATTCATTATTAAACTCTAATTATTGAGTTTCTTGAGCATTTTATTTAACAAATATATAGTTTTGGATATGAAAGTAGCAATTAAAAGTTAAATAAAGCAGAATAAACTTAAAATAATAATGATAGCATATCCAAGCAGTATTTGAAACAGCAGTCGTTAAGGCCAAATAAATCAAAGGTAAGTTACCAATATATATTCCTTTATATAATTTGTTATTATAATTATTCTAATTTTTTTGATTGAGTTCAGCAATTTTAAAAAGTATTGCAAAAATAAAAATTCATTTCCTTCTTAGTATATTAAGTATTAGAACGCTTAAATTTTTTTTAGTAATATTATAATGCTTAGTCCATAATGGAGAATTTAAAGTTTAAATAAACCAAAGTCTCTCACCTAAAGTTATTTATTTAAACAGCTAAGATTAACTCGATAATTCGTGTAGTAGGATGAATAATTCAAGGATGATGTGATACTTTCAAGAGTTGAAATCAAGAAGCGTAGGCGTCTCTAGAAAGATAAGAAGGATGCCAAAGTCAGAAGAGAGTGGGGTTCATAGTCAGGCGAACTATTAATCATTAATGAAGAATACGTTCCTATCCCTGAACCAGAACCCACTCCTGTTTTGTCATCTAATCACTCAAGCTTAGATGGAGAGAGTAATTCTAATAAGCACATTAATAGAGCAGGTTAAAAGCTGAGAAGCAGCTTAAGTCTCAAAAACTTGATACCAAGTATGATGGGTATGAGAAGT
Organism: Oxytricha trifallax; assembly: GCA_000711775.1. Classification (NCBI taxonomy): domain Eukaryota; phylum Ciliophora; class Spirotrichea; order Sporadotrichida; family Oxytrichidae; genus Oxytricha; species Oxytricha trifallax. The sequence continues at coordinate 25,266 of ARYC01001854.1, forward strand.
CATGATTTTATGAGAAAATGCAGTGATACATCAAGTACAAGTGACAGCGACATTAATTCTTAAGATGAAAAACCTACTGGTTAAACTAAAATAAAACCTCATTATAAATATGTTTTAAAGACCTTTTAAATATTAGTATGATTTAAAATTAAAATTAGTTTGAAATATATATGAGAAAATCATGCGTAAACTTGAATAGAAAAAGGTGAAAATATCGAAAGATGATTTCCCTATAATTTCTTTGATAGGTACAGGCTCTTATGGTAAAGTATTTTTAGTAAAATAAAAAAAGACACTTAAAAGATTTATGCAATGAAAGTTCTAACTAAGAGTTTTGTCAGAAAATACAAACAAGTTAAACATACATGGACTGAGAGAAAAGTCCTTGAGAAAATTATTCATCCCTTCATTGTTAAACTTAAATATGCATTTTAAAGTCCTAAAAGGTTGTTCTTAGTCATGGAATATTGTGCAGGTGATGAGCTGTTCTTTTATTTATTAAAAATATGTCGTTTTAAAGAACGGTCAGCTCAATTCTATGGTGCAAATATTGTTTTAGCTTTATAATTTTTTCACAAAAAGGGAGTAATTTACTGAGATTTAAAACCAGAAAATGTTCTTATTGCTGCTGATGGTTGTGCTAAAATCACAGACTTTGGTCTTTCAAAAGATGACATGCCAAACGGTAGGTAAACCAAAAGTATTTGTGTAACAACTGAATATCCATCTCCTGAGATGTTACTAGGCAAAGGTTATGACTAATCTTGTAATTGGTGGGTGGGGTTTCGATTGTCTCGTCTATGAAATGCTTGTAGGTTTACCTCCATTTTACTTCAAGAGTTAAGATGAATTATTCTATTCCATACTCAACCTGTAACCATAATATCCTGATTTCTTTAGCAAAGAAGCTGTAAGTCTGATAGCCTAGTTACTAAATATAAACCCAGTGAGCAGATTGAGAAACGTCAAAACTATGAAAAATCATCCATTCTTTGCTTAAATTGACTGGAAAAAAATGAAAGAAAAAAAGATCAAGCCCCCTTACACCTCTAATCTAAAATGCGAAGACGATACAACTCTCTTTGACACAAATAAAATCGATTTGACTATAAATACTCCAGGAGACATGCTAAATGACACTTAAGATAGAAATGGAAATCAAAATGTCAATGAGGATTTTAACAATCATGACTTTGATGGCTGCACATTTGACGGGAATAATACGATTATAAGTGCCTGCTTAGATGATCAAAAATGAATAACTCTTTACTAGATTCTCACAATTAAAAACTTCAACCAACTAAAGGATTAAGTATATCATAAGTTTATAATATCTTAATAGCAAGTTAAACCAAGAGAAATATAAATACAAATTTAAACAGATATTTCAAGTTTACAATTAAAATTTCATAAAAACTTAAACAAAATTTTTTTTAATTCTTTAACAACTTTTTAAATAAGATTATTAGAAAATAGAATGTTTTAAAATATATTACATTATCAGAGATTTGTCTAAATATTCTTATAGGTGTTTTATCTTTTTCTACTCATAAAATTAATAATATTTTCGCTCGAGCCTTTATTAATGATTCCTCCATATCCCAAATTTTCTTTGGAAACGCTATTGATAATCCCTTGACCTATTATATTCCTACTTGTGTTTCCTTTCCATTTCGCTTAGTGATTCATTTCTTTTTTCAAATCCATAAATTATTAACCTAACCCATGTATCAATGAAGTTGTAAGCTCATCATGTTTTTGCTAACCTAATTCAAGCTCACTCCTAATATTTTTTTCATTTAGTACTTCATCATTCAACTCTTAAATAGTGTTTTAAGCTTAGTAATTTCTTGGTCATAAAACTTTTCAAGAACTCTTAATTCTCGATCTTTATCTTTTTTCGCCTCTTAAAGTTAATCCAATAAATTTGACTCTTTTTCTCTGTAAGATGCATCAATTTATTTCATTCTTAATTTCATTTACTAAGCTTCAACCTTAAACTAATCGTTTTAGAGAGCAGGTGTGTGTGTGTGTTTAATGATTAAAATCAAATAAATTTAACATATCACTGTTTAATACTAAAATCAAACCATCAATCTTAGTCGTGACGGTGACGTATCTGAATGAGTTGACGTGGCAAATTCCGTGACGTGGCAGTCATGAAGTAGAAAACTCCGAAAAAACCATTCTTTCTATCACCTAGTCTTCACCTAAAATCAAGATGTCAACCAGGTTTTCACCATGGGGACAGAGCTCGTAGGATCCTACCAGAGTAACAGAAGATGGAGAAAAACGCTTACCGGTCCCACCGCTGCTGGGAAACGTAATCCCTATCCTTTCGCTGTGGTAGCTTCAGCACCCTAACCCGGTGTGGGAGAAAAATCCTTATCGTTGGCTTCAATGGTTTTCGTCTTCTCATTTTTGAAGGCAGAGCGTACCTTCATCCTGCTCCCTATTACCTAGGAAACTGAACTCAAGCCAGGTAACTCATCATTTGCAGGGAAATCCTAGGGTCCAGCTCACTCGAGGAGTGTACGCTGACGGATTGAACCCCGCCGACTGGTCCCTAATGCGTTGCGCCCAGCAACCCCCTATCTGCCCTCGATAGGCCTTAGTGTAGTAGAAAGCTATATCAGAAAGTTCCAAGTGGTTAGTACCACCTAGCAATTAACTTTCTAATTTAATATTTTAGAGAGCAGGTTAATTCTTGATTTAAGATTCTAATAGTTATTTTTCTTTATCAAAGGACCTTTCTTTCATTTCAACTCTTTAATCTGACTCTTAGTGTTATTAAGTACATCTTTAAGTTTCATTATTTAATCTATCATTTGATTTTTTCAGTATATAAAGTTTTTATCTCAACCAAGGTTTACTCTCTTAATTACTAAAGTAATATTATTTATGAAGAATTTAGATCTAACTCTTTTATTTTGGCGTAAGCTTAGTTCAAATTTTGCTCTAATTTTTCCTATCTTCATTAAATTATGAATCGTTTTACTTTGGAGATTTCATATCTGGTTTAGTTTCAAATTTTTATGTTTCTAAATTCAGTCTTTGACTTTCATTTTCATCCTCAAATTTCTTGCATCTTTGTATCTACAACTCTAATTTGGAAAGCAGTGATTACTTTTGCCTCTACTCTTCAATGAGAGATTACTCTATTTCAAATAGTTTCTAGTTTAACTCTGTACTATTGCTTATCTTTAGGATCTCATTTTCCTATGTTAAAGATTTTACTCTATTTTCCAAATCTTAAATGAGGGAAGACTGTAAGTTGTCTCTTCCATCATTAATTGAAGATAAGCTGTCTCTTCCTCTTTCTTCCAAATCTTATTCAAGTTAGAGTAATTTCTCTAAGTTCATTTCTTCTTTCTTCTTCTGTAACTTTATTTCCTTTGTTAGATCATTAACATTGTATAATTAATTAATTGTAAGCTGTTAGCTTAATGAAAGAAGGAAATTAAAAATTAATAAATATGTTTTATCTTGATTAAAATAGATCCAAATATCATTTGAGTAGATTTAAATTATTTTAAATGTAAAAATCATTTTTTAAAACTTAGTTTAAAAAATCTTATTAAAATTAACTTTATTAATTTAATTTCCCTTTTTTAACATAATAAAAATTAAGAAACTTCAGAAGACATATTACAAGTTTAAGTTTTGGAAAAAAAAGTAGTTAAATTTTGGGTATTAGATTTCTAAACAATTTACTTTTAATATTCATGAATAAGTTCAAGAAATAAATCTAACTTTGTTGCATTTAATTGCTTAAAAATAAATTAAATAAAACTAATTAACTTAGTGTTTTCTGTTTTACAATTAAATTTCATATTGTGAGACTCTCAACTTTTCTTTATTTTTTTCTTCTCTAACATACTTCAACTAGTCTTCTAGTTATCTCTTGCAGCTTAAATCTTAATCTAATTAATTTATGGCGTCTTTTAGTTACCTAATTTTCTAATCTTTTTAGTCTGAAATTAATAGCACTTAATTTTAGTCCTCTGCTTTCTTCCTGTACACTTGGATTTACATTTCCACTTTTTGTAGTTGCAAAATTTTTTATTTTTCTATATCTAATTCTTCCTAAAACTGAGATTTTTCTTGAGCAAATTGTTTCTTCAGTCTTTCATAGTTCTTTTCATGTTCAAATATCGTTCTACTTTTCATTTCAATTTAATTTTCATCCTCTCTAATTTTATCTAGTTTTTACTCTAGATCCCCATGCTCTAATTATAGATCTTCCAGAGTCTTTTATAAATTTAGTGTTTTCTTAGTAATGGTTTGTTGAACTATTTAAGACTTCAGGTACTCTATTTCTTTATACATTCTTAATATTGAATCTTAAGACTAGCATTATCTTGCTCCATGTCATTGAGACTTTTCAAGCACTTTTTATTTTAAGTTTCTAGTTTTTCAATAGTTGTTTAAAGTTCTCCAATTTGAACTTAAGCAGAGTCGTGTGAGGTGTTTGAGACTTCTTAAATACCTGAGAACGAGGTAAAATCAGAAGCGACTTAGGGAGCATATTTATGAAGCACGGACTGAATAATTTTCATTAACTCTGCTTGCATATCCTCATCCAAATTTTGCATGAGGTCGTAGATTAAAGATTCTTTGTTTTCACACTAAATCGCAACACCAACAACTAATTATAAAACTTTGAGAATTTCTGCTGGTTAAGTAAATTTATTGACATCTGGATTGATCAAGTCTTTTCGTTGATAGTTTTCTAGAGGAGGGCATCCATACTAAGTGGGTTATTGTTGTAAAATATTTTACGTTTTTATAGAATTTAGTTAAGCCTAAATTTATCAGAATGAAATTCTCCTTTGAAAATGTTGTTTCTTTGTATGAAATTAATTCTTTAGGCCAGATCACGCCATCCCTATTAAGGAATATTTAACAAGAATCTATTTTTTCTTACATTTTGTTAGTCTAAATTAAATTGAGTATATCAAAATAATCAGTTGTACATTAATGTATCGTAATTTAAATTTTAAATACAACCAGTTCATAATGTATTTAATTATTATTATATACATTTAGTTAAGTACTTCTAATATAATTATACAATCAAATAACTCAAATGGATTCATGAATTTGCATTGCTTTGAAAGATGTGGGAAAGAATTTAACTATAATAGAGTAATTATTAGAAGTTGCTCTATTCTTACCCAAGTAATGAGAGTTTCTATATCAGTTTGGATGTTTGCTAACTCCATTTTATATTGAAATCAAAATATATTCGATATTATTGTTTTGAAACTTAACGCATTAACATTAATAATCAATGTTTAGGAGAAGTACCTTTAAAATATTATCATAAATGAAAATTAAGTGAATAAGCTAAGTAATGATTTAAAAACTTCATCTATTTTATACATAACTTTTTATATCACAACTCTTCCAAATGACTTGCGCTATTATTGTGATGAGAGCTTCTCTATTTTTTGTCTATGCTGCTTTATGATTCAGTTCCACTCATACTAAAATTATTCTGTATTTATTATTGTTCAAACTGAAATGATTTATATGTTCAATCAACAATAATAAATTGAAAAATTATGTAAAACTACAACAAAAAATCTTTGGTTTTTTAAATCTATAGTTTATATGTATAATAATTTGATTCTTGCATTATGCTTTTATCCCTTGTAAGTGAATAATTTATAATTAATTTCATTTATTTGTTTATTTTTATATCTCCCTTATTTCAGGTTAAGAATAATTATATAAGCACTTTACTTTTGATTTGAAACCCCTTTTTGAGTTAGCAAATAATGTGAATATAATAAATTAATTACGTCTCTCACAAACATTAATATTTTATCTATAATGATGAGTGTTTGAGCTTCCTCTTGATGATAGTTGATTTTAATTGATGTTTGGATTTTCAACTCAAAGTTGATTAATTAGTATTCATCCCGGTACCTTAAAATTACTGCTATTACTAGAAACTATCGCTTGCTTATCTCATGTGAGGTTACACGTAATTTTGAGGTATATATACTGGAGGTGGCTATTAATAAATCTGGCTTTAATGGTGAGGTGGATAGCTAACAATAACAAGAAATATTTCTAATATATTTGGTGAATATATTTAGAAAAAATTGATTTGCATTATATTTTTTTTCTTGCTGAAATTTTATTTTTTTAAACAGAATTTTTAAATTCATTTTAGATTGAATTAAAACCAATGCTTCTAGAATTTTTTTTGATTAAAAAAATACATCTTAATAATAGAACCAATTAATTTGCAATAAGCTTTTATATAATTTTTGCAATAAATTAATTGAGATTTGGGGTTTATAAATATAAAATTATTATAACTGTAATTATTGCTGATGCATAGCTCCACCAATATTATGAGGTTGATAGATTGGTTGTTAAAATAATAATTAATTTTACGGAATGACAATCTGGGATAATTACTTTGGTGGTAAATGAATAGAACTGTCATCTTCATTATTATTTACAAGTGAATTATCTTGTGAAGTTCCGTTGTTGTTAAGGCTTCCTGATGGTGGATAGAAGAATTGTGAGTCTGTGCCAATGATCATAGAAGTGTTCATTTGAGCTTATTTTAAGGGTCTGTTTTATTACGAGGGTATGAGAGTGAGACTGTTCCCAGAAACAGTCATTTCGTTTTAATTGTGTGGCTGATAACTTTGGTAGCCTATTTCATTCGGTACTTGCTGATTAATCATTTATTGAGTACCAAGAGCAGCTCCTCCATTCATTCCAGGGAACATAGAGTATGGATGATGGGGTTATTGGTATTGCATAGCTGGGTTTATTATTGTAATTATAGGTTGAGGTTACTACACAGTACTCTGCCCTGGATAGATTATTTAATGACTATAAACTGGATATTGCTAGTTATACATTTAAAACCCATTTACTTTATTTTCTAAATTTATATAAGAAAATGAATAGAAATGATGACAATAAATTATTAGTTTAACCCTTGAAAGCTTAAAAGATACTAATAATTGAATTATATGAGTTTATTACTTATTAGAACTATTGATGTGTATCATAAGAATATGGTTACTGCATTTTATACTACATTTATTGAAATCTACTCTTTCTATAGCTAAATTGTAATTTATAAAAGAAAATAGGGGTTTGCATCCTCGCTTTAAATTAAAGGTTTTATTTGTTAATTAGGACTTATAGGAAAATCGTCTAAAATTAATCAATAAATTGAAATCAAATTGGACTGATAAAATGAAGTAAGGAATAAATGAAAACACTGCATCAATTTAACAGAATAAATAACAACCAAAAGTTGATCCAAATTTTTAATGTAAAGTACTTAACATTAAAAGTATTCTTGATTTTACTTAATTAATCTGCAAGATTTAATAATTTTTAATATTTTATAATTGAGCCCATATTATTTTTAACCGCAGTCAGAACAAAAATAGTAAATTTAGCAATACAACAGTAATTAATAAAAGCCAAATTAATTGATTGGATAATCGAGAACGACAGAAAATTAAATTGAAAAAAATCAGCTAAGAACAGTAAAATCTATTTGAAAATGATATTAATCAGATACTTCAAGGGATTATGAATTCTTCAAGAGTTGAGAATAAATTAAAAAGCAATAATACTCAATCATCTTTACTTATTATGATTTGATAATTACTCTAATTTTCTTTAAGAATAATGGATAATTTTAATGTTATAAATAAAAATAAACATCATTCAGTCAATTTAGCTTGACGAATAGAAATGTGAAACATTCAAAATTAGATCTAACTAGCAAGTTGAATGCAAGCGTTGATAATTTAAATCAAAATGACTTCATGAATAACATGGATGAGCATGAGCAGTAGTAACAACTTATTCATGCTCCACACCCTTAACCCAATTTGAGCATGAACAATAATAACTAATCAAGTAATAATAGTATAAATGCGATGAGAATCGGAAATCACTAACGAATCACTGGGTATGGAGGTTTAAGTGGCTTTCATGCTCACCATTAATCTTTATCAGAGACCAGATCGCTTAAATCATTCAAATCGCTGTAAGATTAGAGGCTGTAAAGATAACTTAATCGATAAAATGAGACAAGTGATTAGGGATCAAACAGTAGCCAAACAAGACAGAGATCTAATGTAAGAGAAATGCTATAGACTAAAGAAGAGAAAAAGTTGTATTAGTCTAAATTCAAAGGTAGTTTAGACAAGCTTGATGAATTTGAGAGATAATGGTCACATTTTAAAGTGAATTAGCCAGCTACCTCATATAGTTAATCTCAATCAAGAATGGTCACAGAATTGGAGATAGTCAATAATAAACAAGATTCATATATGATTATTCTTAAAGCAAATCACAATCGCTAGGATAAAAGATTTAAGGTAATTACTAAACTTAGGTACCTTTCAAAAAAGAATCTATCAAAAAAAATCCACGAAACAAGCCAAATATAGAGTTGAAGAATTAGCTTCATTAAATCAATGAAAGTCCTCGAGAGTCAATTTTGCAATCACCATCCTCAAACTACAATGATAAATTGAGAAGCTTGTATTAGCCTCCAAAAACTGCTTTTTAGTCAATTTAAAGACCTTTATTAATAAATGAAAAACAAAATTCAATTAGGCCTAGCAAAGAATGCAAGACACTTAAGATTGATTTAAATGAAGAGCGTATTGCTTTAGAGTAGAAGCAATAACAGTTGAAAGTTTATATGAAAAGTGGGAGTAAAATAGCGAAAAATGAGGAGGAATATAAGGTCGAGATTAAAAATTAAATTTAAGAGAAAAGTAGTGTATCATAGAATAGGTATCAGAATCATTTTAAATAAAGTATTCTGTTTATTAAAAGATAATTACCTTATTAAAAGAAGTAATCTCTCATGATGCCTAAAAAGAAGCAAAGCTCTTTAGTATAGTAAACGTAATCAACTCCAACTTCGAATATTTAGCTTTTGAAACCGCAATAACTAGAATAGGGTAGAAACTAGGCTAAATCATCAATTAAAGACCCAATAATTTAATTCAGTCAATTAAAGTACTAAATTAAAAAGAAGAGGAAGTAAAGGAATAAAAGTAATACCTTAATGTTTTATCGAAACCTAAACTTATATCGAAAGAAGCAAATATCTAATAGTAAGAATAAAAACTTTAGTTGAATTAAATGCGTCGCAGGACTAATACGTTGACTACTGGAGAGAGGCCTAACTTGCTTCACAATAAAGCATAAGCTAATTCAAATAATCAATAGTAACCTAATTAATCGAAAGAAAACAGCTAGCCTATGCATTAATAGATAGCTCAACTTAAGAAGCAAGTTTCTCAATCGAATCAACCAATTAAAGACATTTAAAATATAGTAACCATCATCTACTATTAATTAAAAAGATACAGCTTAAGGATTTATAGGCAATTCTTTCGTTAAAATTGCTTAAGACAGCAAGAATAGAATAATAATAATAATAATAATAATAATAATTAATCCCCATCGGGGACTCAAGGCCCCCCGGATGTATATTATATATACGTATTATATATGTAAGGAACAAGTTCTTTTAGTGTTTTAATAAAATCAGCTAAGATATTCAGGTCTCTTATAGACCTTCTTAGTTCTTATGGCAACCTCAATCATTTTCTTTGTCTTCCATCTGGTAACTCCTTTCCAGAATTTGGCATTGCTTACTTTCTCTCTATGCCAGTTGTAAATGAAAATTAGGGTGTCTTCTTGTTTTTTTAACTTGAGTTCAATTTTTTGAGTGTTGCCAATATAAAAGCTTTTAGGGTTGCATATGAGCATTGCAAGTTATTAAATATGAGGGAATAGAATGTCTCTTAGTTGAACGCCACCATATCTCTTAGCCTCGGCATAGAGAATTATCATTTTTCTATCTTTATCTGATTATTTGATATTCAAATTGATCTTAGTAAAATCAAATGAGGTTTGGAGAAATTCGTCAAATCCTGTTTCCTCTGTGTCTCTGTAAGGTTGTGCCAATATTCTTCCCCTTTTATTTTTGCGAAGTACCATTTGAGTTATTATTTACTTTGTTGTGACAGTTAATCCTCCACTCTTTAGTAAACAATATACTTATTACAATTGATAATTTGTGACATCATTTTATCTTATAACTTATGATTTGTCTAATGTATGTTATACAATTTACTGATGTTAGACTAAATCTGTTCATTATACTGACCTGAGTCTAGAATTCTGGTGAGACTTTTCTGGTGAGATACGTCATTGAAGTCACGATTCACTCCCTATTTAATAGTGACCTATTTAGTAGTGGTGGAGGTGTCGATCATTACGACATCTTTGTCAAGGTCTTCAAATCGGATATTACTCTTGGTTCCGGGATAGGTTCTGGTACTTATATCATTGTGTTAGGTTAAATAACACCTTAGTTGGCAATATATTTAAGAGATTTAATATCTAGGTTAGTTACCTTTTAGGTAGTCTCCATTTATATTTGGGGGTATTTTTTAGTGAGAACAAAAGTTTCTAGGAGTTAGGCAAATCTTTCTTCTATGAAGTGCAATTATGTGTCTTATTTCTTAATAGCTTCGGATATATCATATTTGTGCTGGATGTTTTTTGTTTGGTTGAATTTTTGAAGCTTGAGAATAAGCACAGAATATCGTATGGGATTGAAAGACTTATAAGTTTTTACTTGGAGATTTTAAAGCTCAATCTAATCTAAGGGAAAGTTCTCATTGAAAAGTTTGTCTGTCCCTTATCTACATTTTCCAATGAGTGTGAAGAAGTTTGTGTCAGTGACTTTTACTTCGTCAATTAGTTTCTTAATGTTTAGTAGGAGCTCAGTTTGTTTCTACATCACTGGGGGATAGATGTCCACTTCATGTAGTTGGGTTTGAGCTTAATGTCTTCAAAGTTCTTGAGGACAGGATTTTTGTCTGGTGCTTTTTTCTTTTCTCTAGTAATAGAGAAGATTGATTTTTATTAAATCCTGGTGTTTTGAGAGTGATCATTTTCACCCTCTTCAGCCATAAGTTAACCAGACGATTATACGAACCTCAAAACTAATTACTTGGAACATTTTTTTTCTTGTTCTTGTGATCGTTAAACATTGAGGGTCTGCTAGTTAACTTTTTAATTTAATAATCCAAAAAAGAATTGAATAAATTAATTAAAAAAACAGCAGAAAAACAGTAAAAGTAAGATTCTAGTCAAGCCAATGATCCTTACCAATATAATATGTACTCATCTAAGTAAGTCAAACTTGGATAGCAGTAATCATAAAATAACTTATAAAACAAGACACCAGCATTCAAAACCCCAAAACCCGTTAATGAGGTTTATAAGTGCTTTGATTTGTAGGGAATTTGTTAGGGCTGGGGTTATTAATAGGTTTTAATGTGAGATTTATAGTAAATGTATTTAATTTAATTTAATCACTCAAAATGTACTTTTGGAACATGTGGGAGAGGTCTGAAGTTTATCTTACTTAACCACAACTCTATCTGCTCTATTGATATGTCTGTTCTTTAGTTTGGTTTAATTATTATTGACTCTGCCATTTGTTTTATTGATTGAGATACTCTTGTTTTGTCAATAAATTGCTTTATTCTTTGTTTTGCATCTTTCTCGCAACTTGTAGAGTAGTAATCGTTGCGAGACATATCGCACTCTATTATTATTGCTGCTAAAGCCCACACATCCCACTGTAAGTCTCCATCTCTCCAGTCTTCTCTTTCTTGATAATAGCCTGGAGTTCCCATTACACTACCAAGCCTTGATACTTCCACTCTTAAAGCTCTGTTGAAATCAATAATTGTTACTATTACTGGTGAAAAGTTCAACATTATATTCTCAGGCTTGAGATCTCTGTGAACAAAGCCTAACTTATGAAGCTCTTTGATACCTTGTATAGCTGAGGTTGATATTAATGCAAGCTATCTATGATTTCTTTGATCAGTTATGAAATCTCTGAGTGTCATCTCAAAAAGTGGTAGTCTGAAAGCTACATGATCTTTGGCTAGGAGAACAGCATCTAGCTTTATTAAGTACTTGCATTCTTTAAACTTAGCCTGAGTGAGTACTTAATACTCATAGTAAACTCCATTTAATATTTATCATTACTAAGGAGATAGTTGAAAGGATATACCTTGTATGCATACTGATGATCCTTGATAACTTTCTTGTCATAGGAGTCCT
>ARYC01001855.1:0-13839 GCA_000711775.1 Oxytricha trifallax
AGTATATTTACTAATCTATATTTAAAACTGCTAAAAATGCTTGATAAAATACAATTATTCATGCCCAAAATATCTAACTGTAAAGTTATTTATTATTCCCATTTTTATTTAATATTCCTTTTTTAGAGTTGACTATAGCAAACAAGTTTCTGTAAGGTTGTTATTATACAAAATTAAAGATCATAACTTAAATGAAGCTGTAATCCTTATCATATTAAATAACAAATTGATAAACTTCCTCTATTTTAAATGATTAATTGGTTAATTTAATTTTAAATATTTTGAGTTATAATGTCTTGAGCAATTTTATAAAACTTAGCATTTTTGTACAATAATTGCTAGTTTTTAAAACAAATAAAATAATTTACTTATGTTTAGCTTATATCTTGCTATTTTCTTGTAAAATCTATTTTTTAAATGAGATTAATGGATAATTTTCTGTTTGATTTGATTGATTTAATATTTAAATTTATAAATTTACGATGAATAATCATTAAAAGTAATAGCCCCACTATGATAATTTTATTCTCATTTGTAAGATAAAACCCCATTAATAAATAAAAAAGGTGACAAAAAGGTGGCATTGAATCTTTAATAATCAACAAATAGCACAATTAATGACAGATGTTTAATATAATTTGAAAAAGTTTCACAATTAAACACTAACAATTAATATTGAAAATTGATACTCTCAATGTAACCGAAACTAATCAACCCTGCTATATCAATGAACGATATTGAATCAGAACATTAAGCCTCGCAGCTCTAAATGACAACCTCCCTTAGACAGTGATCTGATCCAGGTTGATGAGAAGTACACAGGCTGTACCAGAGACGTCCAGTGAAATTGCCGTTAAGCCATTACCACAAGCGGTGAGCCTTGCCGGCATGGGTGAGGAGGAAGAGGAGGGTGAACCAATTGACATGTTTGACATTTACTATAACACCATTACAAGCATCTACATCGCATGGCTGCCATAAATTTCCAGTTGCCTTGTATGGTCCAACGATCATGTGACCTTCTCAAGCGATTTAGACAATACTTGTAACTCTTTGAGCAGTTAAAAGGTTGGTGATAACGTAATTCAAGGAATCCTTAGGGCATTGTGATTAAGAAGTGCAAGATGTAGCAATTCCATTTGCGCTGAGACTGTTGGTATAGACGCAAGGAACTGAAAGAGTATTAGTAAGAGAAAGACTTGTATTAGCTGCTACCTTCTCAATGATTACACCTTCTCTCTTGGTATCTGGGTCTGCACCATTTAGTGCGCAGAAGTCATTGTCGAGATCTGAAGTGACAGAGTGGGAGGGAACCCCATTGGTAGAGGCACCAACGAGTGCAGTGCACACAATAAACTGCTTCAAGATCCTCTGCCTCCCTATTGGTAAATGAACTCCATCTCTTTTGAACCTCTTAGATAGTTGAAGATTCCGCCTAGGCGCCCCAAAGAGCAGGATAGAGGAAAACGCGCAGTACAGAGTGGAAAGAGTAGTAGGCTTAAGAGATTCGCAGTTTTGACTGAATTGAATAGAGTATACAAAAAGTCTGAGAAATGGAAATGTGCCTCAGGAGCTCGCTATCAACATAGGATGGTTCCCGAAAATAAAGATGCTCACTTATCTCGGCACCCAGCATAGATATGTAAGTCGGAGAACCCATCTCCGTAGATAAAAACATGGAGAATCGAGTTAGTGTCTCATCCTGGCGCGCCCCAATACCTCCAGTCAAAGATCTTCACGTGACAACTCGTCTCTATGATAATACTTGAATTTTACAAAAATGCCGAAAACCCAATGTGGAAGCAACGCGCACAGCCTGTCACTGTTGAGATAATAACGTCAAGTGGCGACGGAGGAGAGACGTCGGTGAAATGGAGGTGTTTATTGAGGAAGGTAGGAGTGGCCTAGAGAGGACGCGAGAGAACGAGAAGAGACTATGACGATGGCAACTACAGAAGAGGATGCAGGGCTGGCTGCGGAGGGTGCAGAGATGGCTTCAAAAGATAACAAGAAGGTGGCAGATGCCTTGGAGGTAGACCACAAAGAGATAGATCAGAGAGTCACAATATAGTGAAGAGACCAGCAATGGAGGAATCGCAAGAGAAAGAGGAGGAGCCCGGAAAAATTTTGATGACAAAGAAGCAAAAAAGATTGTATGACTATGCTGACAAGCCTAACCAAAAAAAATATATTGCAGCTAAGCTCAAGGAGAAGTCAAAGAATATACATAAATCCAAGGCACATAAATGAAATGCTGAAAATATACATCAACACACAAAACAATGTGAATGGGGTAAAATTCTAACATTAAATACACACTGATTTCGCATTCATAAATAAATTGGTCTTGCATTTGATTTTCTTTTTCAATAATTTTTACACTATTTGATTAATTGATTTCTTTTGAATTCTTAAAGCGATGGAAGTTTAGATGAAATTTCCAAATATTAATTGCTTCCTTAAATTTTATTTTAAGCAATTTTTCTAATTCTTTCATTATTATTTAATTATTAAATTGAGACATTAAATTTTATTGTTTCAAATTAATTTTTTTTGATTAGATTGAAATTATTTTTGGAACTTTCTCTATTTCACTTTTTTTTTTATAAATACTATATTTTATTTATTAAATAATCTTAAATTTTAAGGTTTATTTATTTATTATTATAAAAAATGTTTTAATCCTAATTTTGAATTTTTTATTTGAATTTACTTTATAAAAAACAAAATTATGATTAATAAATAAATAAAACGTTAATACTCAAATCAGAAAATTTATAAACCAAAGTTTGATAATATAAAAATAAATAAATAAATAAAGTTTGTTTTATTAATTGTGAAAATTAAAAATTACATAATTTAATAACAACAACTCTTCATTAAAGTAATACAAAATTTACTATATATATATTAATCTAAATAGTAAGATTAAAATGAAATATAGAATCTAATTATGAATTCTAATTTTTCTACGAGTTTAATATTTTTATAATTTAAATTCATATCTAAATATTATTAATCAAAATAATAGAATCATTTTTTAATTGTCGATAATTAAAAAAAATATATAAAGAGATATAAATGACAAAACTTACATTTAATAAAATAACATGATTCATAAAAATAACTTTTGGAATGTTTAATATAATGAATAGGATACCCACGAATCGCTATTTTTATTTGCCTACCTGCGTCTAATAATTTTACATATCATTAATTTATTTAATTTGAAAATATATAAAATTTAATAATAATAAGACTAATTATGTACTATATAACCGCCTATTTTTACCTATTTTTGCTAATTCATTAATAGTGTATGCAAAGTGCTGCTGTTACCACTAATAAAATCAGCAATTATATCACGCACACTCTTAATACCTATTTTAAGCTGTATAAAGGTAAACTATTCTTTTATTTTAATGATTTCTTAATGCTTATCAGTCTAGTTTTGATTTCTTTCCTTTAGCTTTACTGAAAATTTAACTATTAGCAAGACAATCAATTAAATCAAGAGAGTAAAATATTTTTTATGAATATTTAACTGATATTACTTATCATTTTATGATATTTCTCTGAGTGACTGAGTTCGCATATATGAAGATAGATACCAATTACATAAATTGACTTCTCTCTTATCTAAAACAGGCCATGAAATTGTTTAAGTACTTGAATTAATGGCTTGTTTAAACATAAAAATTAGTGTGATTACTTGAGAATCAATTTTGAGTAGGACAAATATGCCACTTATAAGAGAAGCTATACCAAAGTTTTTACGATCCAATACTATTCAATCTTCCATTTAAATTATGAATATTTAGGCAAGTCCAAAGATTAACTTTAGATATGACATTTATGCAAAAAAGTTAATTTAGATCTGAGTCAATGTTAATAATTTCTTATATGTATTTGAAGTATAATAAGGATTAGTAGCAGTAGTATATACTTAAGGTAGTTTAAAATATCTAAAATGTGTAGAATAATTACTGTAGTCTAAAATGCTGATGATTCTCCGAGTAGACCCCTTATTCATTGCGCCTCCCCGCGCTTTAACTCCTAGTCATCTTGTTTTTCTTTCATCTATTCCTGTTCTTCCTCATTTCCTTTCTTATCCTTCTTATGCTTTTGTTTTTCCTGCTCATCTGCCTTACTGAATCCATTCGCATCTTGCTCCATGATCTAGTTAGATGCTTCTTTCTGCTCCAAATCATGCTTGTACGTTTCATTGAAGGTTGTAGCCTTCTACTTCTGAGAAGACTTCTCTTCACCTCTTCTTCAATCTTTCTTTTACTTGAATCTGGCTAGTATAATGGATTCATTCTTCTTTAATGCCAATTATCTTTTAAATATTAATTCATTATAATTCTCTTATTTCATCTCATTTAATACATTTTAATTATTCTTATTTTAAATGTTCAATTCTATTGAATTATGGTCACACTCTATTCATTAAATTCATGATCTTAATTGTTGGCGTACTCTAAATAATTTATTAATTGGCTGATAATATTGGTGTTCCTCTAGTTTCTATATCCTTTAGTCAAGCCAAATTATGTTATGATATCTATCTGTTTTAAGTTGCTCATGTTAATTAGTCTCTTCTCTCTGATTATTTATGAGAATCTTGTTGGGTCTCTGCCTGGATGATTAGATTACAGTGCTTTAGGTTTTTTGTGTCTACTATTGCCTTTTGGACGTTACAATAATGACTCATCCCATGGTTCACCATTGGTTTTCCTTAGCTAAGTGCCTATATTGTACTCGTTACGTTCCTAGTTAGGAAAATCTTTTACTTTTTTTGAAGTTATTTTTCTTACATTTTGATTTCATCTTTCACTTACTTAGGTCTTATGAAGTGATCTATGTCCGTGCTTATCTTCTTCATGTTCTTTTTAACTAAGTCTCTAATGATTTTGCTAGTGTTTAATTCTTTTAATTTTGTAAAATTTCTAAGTATATTGTTTGGAATGTCCCTAGCCTTCCTAAATGCTATTCTTTTCAATTATAATTCAATATTTTCAATATCTTCTAACTTTACATACCAAGCTGCCACCAGCTGTGTGTATTTGTTAATTATTAAAATCTGATTTGTGCCATCATAATCGTGTCGCTTATTGTCTTGTTATTAGAGCTTGTTAATCTTTAATAAAATTCCAATTTCTTTTTTATTACATTTCAAGTATTTTTCAATAATTTTTGGGTAGTCAAACATATAATGAGTCCCAGGTATTTTGTCTATTCAACTTTGCTTATCCCATCTTTCTTGAATTCTTTCTCAAATACTTTAGCATCACTCATGAACACCGTCTTTTTGGTGTTAAGTTTTAAGTTGTTTGTTTTTCTATCTCTTTGAAGCAGCTAATCACTCTTTTGAACTATTTAGGGTCCTTAACATAAACTAATATGTAATCTCCGAACGCGATTAGCTTTTCTTACTTAATCAAGCACAACAGCCCTTGTTATTTAATACAAGGAATCTTGTAAATAAATGTTAAATAGCATTGGTGAAAGCGACTACCCTGGGCTACCACATTTTCACTAATTATCTCTTCATCTTCATATTTCATTTTGTTTCCAGCATAAAGAAGTTTAATTAGATTTACAATCCCATTGTCTTTTCTAGATGCTGACCTCTTCCTCAGAATGAAAAGTAGATTGTCTTTTTAGACAGAGTAATAGGCTTTTTGTAAATCAACTAGCAAATACGCATCCTTTGTTTACTCTTCCTTCTCGATGTTTTTATGTGTTCCAACATTCTTATTAAATTAAATTCATGTTAATTCTTTTGTTTTCTTTGAATCCGTTTTGATTATTTTCAGTAACTAGTATTCCACTTATTGCTTTTGCAATATTTTTAATTATAACATTCTCAACTATTTTGCTAAATGTGAGTTCACCTCTATTGGTCTTGTAGTAGGATTGGTTTTCCTTGTTTAATTTAGTCATGATTTTATCTTTCATTCAACCAAGTTGCTATATTCTGGTATGTCGTCTTTAATATTTTTTATGATTTAAGTATCATTTTCCCATCAATCCATCTGGACCAATAACTTTATTGAAATTACACTCTTTGGAGACCTTTATGACATCTTCCTCAATGCAAAAGTTTTCATTATCCTTTTTATCTTTCATTTTTGCGTCTCTCTTGTTCTCTTCTTGTTATTTAGTCTCTCTCTCTTTTGTCTTTAAATATCTATCCATAGAAGTCTAATATTTACTTTTATATTTACTCCCCCAAATAAATTCTCTTTTCCTTCATGGTTATTCCTTTTATTAATTGGCATTATTTGCGACTCTTAGGTAGTCTTTTCACCAAGTAGAAGAATCCTTTAAGGTCGTTTTTGTTCAAGTAATTTTCTAAGTCTCTTATCGCTTTTATTCTGCTAAACTTTCGTTTCCTAAAATAGATCTCTGATCTTTGTTTAATTATTTTTAACTGTCAAAATTGGTGGTTTTTAATACCAGTCCCTCCCATTGAATTGTCTTTCTAACTTATCCTTAAAGCATTTTTAGATAGGATCATCCAGATCCTCTGCTGTTAAATCTCTCCCTTCTTACATGAAAGTCTTCCAGCACTACTTCCTTATGTCTGGAATCTTAATTGTTCTTTCTTTGTCTGCTAATTTAAAATCATCATCATTGTATTTGATTCTGAGTTTCACCTGGATTAGTCTGTGGTCTTTTAATATCATTTGGCTTGTTTCTCAACTAATCGTCTCTACATTAGGACTTGATCTAATTGTTTTCCTTTTGAATTAGTCTCCACTCCCACAGGAATCATGATTTACAATACGAAAACTTTGAATAATTAATTAATTAGTTATTTTAATCACTTTAATACTAAAACTTATTATGAAAATTAAAAATGGAAATCTCTATCTGATTATTGCTATTCTTCCTCTTCATCATCCTTATCTTCATATTCATCGTCAAGTTCAATTTTTATACGAGTTCAACTTTTATGTTTGCTCTCTCTGTCACTCTGCGAAGCATCAGTCCAGCTGCACCCTGTCGGTCTTACCCAGGTAGGACCAATATAAAAAATTAAAGATATGTTTTTTGTAATTTACATTTTTAATGAGTGCTCTATCTCCACCTGCGTTTGATTTTTAAGTTTTCGTATTAACCTCCACCTGCTTCTGATCAATACGAATACTTATTACTTGATTAAGTTTTTTTAATTAATTATATTACTTATTAAAAATTAAAAATTGATTCTTTTATACCTACTTTATTCAGTCTTTTCCCCAATTCTTTGATGTGGTAATTAAAGTCCCCATAACTACTATTCTTTGTTCTGGCAAATCTGTTTCAGTGATTTGCTCGTATATATTAGACGATTTAGGAGTTCCTTGACCACATCATTCTAGAATGGAGGGATATACACTGTCAGCATGTCTAATGGGAATCCTCCCAAGTTCAACATTGTCCAAGTTATGAATTATTTTAGTGTATTTATTGTTCTCATTTCAAATTTGGCACTGTTCACAACCATCACTCTCCCATTACTTGAAAATTGCGTCTGAGTTATATTCCTGTTGTTAATCCTAATTATTCTTTGGAGCCTATTTTCCACCAATCAAATGTAATCAGGATTTAATGATTATATATTATCTGGTTGGTTTAATCCCCAGTATAATTTATGTACAGCATTAAATAATAAAATAATAATGTAATCAGGATTTTTGTTTCCAATTCCCCTTAACACCTAATCTTGATTTAGATTCGAGTACAGATCTCTGACATTTTGCAGACAAATCTTTAATTCAATTATTTTCATGTTGATCTATCTTTTTTTGCTAATGACTTCCTCTCTTCTCTTTGATCTCAACTATTCCGCAATTCTCTCATTTCTTCTCATACATCCTTCAGCTTTTATAATAAGTTAATTGAATTCCAGCTGTCGACTATTGTAAATCTTGACCAAAAATTTGTTTATATTTTTAAAGCTGTTGTGATTTAGATAAACATTCTGGCTTTGAGTTATTGATCTTTGCGAATTTGGTTATGAATTTTCAAAATATCTGTCCAGTATTTGTTGGTAGTTCTGACTTGGCTTTTTTCCATTTCTGATTACACTGGTAACTTCCTTCTTCCAATGGGTGGTTGCCATTCATTTTCCATCTTTCCCGCTTCTTTTTTAATACCAATTATCTTTTAGTTATTATTTAATTTATTTATAATAAGGATTATTCAAAAAGGATTTTTGTTTATTTTAATATCCTCTTTTTAACATAAATTTAGTTCAATAATTAGACCGAACATACCATCATAGAAAATAGATCAAGAATGATTAAATTAATCATAAAATCTTTCAAACTTTAGATATTTCTGAATGCTTTTCTAGAAATTAATATCGTTCCTATGGCTTAATTGCATATTTTACCTGAAATAATTAGAAATCATATTATATTAAATATTATCACTATAATTTGCCTGTGGAGGAGACGATGACTTAGCACTGAACACATCATTTGAGCCTTATTTATTCCTTGGAACATAGTGATCATTTGACTGTAATCAATTGCAGCTCTGTCTGTTGGTACTATCAAAGCCCTTTTAAGACTTTGCTTTCATTTTTAATTTATAATAAAATATTATTTTAATTAAATATTAATTAAAATGTATTTTTATAGATCAGACGCGGATGGAGGTATAACACTCATATAAATTGTAAGTTACTAATAGATTTATCTTTAATTTTTATCTTTTTTGTGGTTCTACTGGTAAGATCTGGTAACACTGGACTGTTCTTAGCTAAACAATACTGAGAGAGGATTTAGAAACCTTTACAGATGTTTATGATGATGATGATGATAACGAAGATGAGGAAGATAAAACGTATTTTATCCATTTTTATTTTAAATAAGTACAATAAATATTCTAATTAATATTAATGTGATTTCTATAATCATAAATTTATCACATTATTTTTCATAATTATATTGAAGTGGTTCTAGGAAATTTTATTTAATATGGATTTACATATAAGCAAAGGCAGGTCCTTTGAGTTCCATAAAATCTTGAACTTTTGAAATCCGAGCAAATAATCGATGTAATAACTTGTCATTAGAAGAATTGGATTAGCTCTTTCTTAAGTTAAGGGTTCTCAGCCTCCTCATAAATTGACGTTGTGGCCTCTTTGTTTTTGCTATTCAAAAGATCAAGCTTGCTGTCTTATAAGTCCATTAAAAAATGTTTTTACCTAATCGGCCTTCTTTTTTATCAAAAAGAGTATCTATCTGCTTTTCGCTCCTAGGTATTCTATGACTTTGAATAGTATCCTTAAGAAAGTTACTTAGTACTTTGCAAACATAGTGCTAAATGATTGTAAATTAATGAAGCGTAAATTTCATATTTAAACTTAAATAAATTAAAATACCTCAGTTAACGTTTTTTACAATCTTAATTTATAAAAAGTCCTCTTTATTCACAAAAATTAAAAGGAGAATTTTTATATTTGCTTTAATATTTTATCATAAATTTGTCCAAAATCCAAGATTTTTTCAATGAACATCTCAGCCGACATCCTTCTTTAGGTAAAGTTTGTTTATATTAAATATAGATAGTCTAGTTGACTTGATAAAACTATATTAAAATAATCGAACTATTTAAATTTTTTTTTAATTTTTGCAATTTATAAAGAATTATTAGGATAAAGTGGAAAATGAAATTATAAAAAGATATCTTCTGAGAAAGGCTAAATCTCGAAATCTGTATTAGAGCTACATTAGATTGGCTATTCTCAACTAACGAGATGAGCTCCGAAGATTGCTCATAGAAATGAACAAGCTGTAAAGAAATAGCAGAGTTTAATCAATCATACTGCTGTCAAACGAGACTCATTAAGCACAAGAACCATTGTACTTTATGGAGAATTTTCTTATTTATATTTAATAAAATATTTATCGATATCAAACAATTCATGCTGCAATAGTAATATGATTTTAAAAATGATTGATTGTTGTTTTTTTCTTAATTTTTTTGATAAGCATATTATTTCTATAATATCAAAATCTAGCTAATGTATTTGAAAATATATTAACTTTCCAATTATATTGTGTATATATTATCTAAATCAATAATTGTATCAAAGCAAGTAACTTACTCCATAATTTGTAGTTAACTAAATTAGGTTATGATCAAATTTAAATATTAAATATTTATTATGGAACGTAATGAAAAATCCATTAGTTCATGAGTATTAAAAAGAATTTATAATTAGCTGAAAATGAAAAGAAATATTAAAAATTAATTTCATAAATATTATTCAAATTTCTCATTAATAATTGAGTAAAATTAATAATAAAGAATAAAAATTGGAAAATTTTCCTTAATAATTATATAGATAAATAACTGCTTATAATTCTAAAACTTGCAAATTGATTTAAATCAAAGTTATATAGAAATAAGATTGATTTGATACTTTTGTAAAAAGTTATGATCATATTATATTCTTAAATTTTTATTTTGAAAAATATAATTTATTTTTATTGAATCATTTGCTATTGTGTTCAGTTGATTGACAGAAGAACACTATTTTTTAATTTAGATATATTTTTCATTCATTGCCTATTAAGACTTCATATTATGCAAAAAGTCAATGCGGAGACTGTTTTTCCTATAAATAAAAAGAATAGTAAATAATATAATTATTTGAAAATAATGAAATAAAAGCGTTTGAATTATCATTATATCTTAAGAAATTCTGAAAAATTTACTTTTTAATTATTCAATTGATTATTTAATTTTATTAGATAAATTTTTGATAGTGTTGAAATATGTTTATTCTATTATAAATATATTCTCGTTAAATGGTAAAATGGTAGATTAATTAAGATTTTTATTTCAAAAGATTCATTATCGATATTTTCCTATAATGGTTATTGACGTCATGAGGTCACAGATGACGTCTGGAAGAAACAGGGTGACGTCAGGAGGTCGCATTCTGATAAATATGGAAATTAAATGTAATAAATGTGCAAAGCACTATAAAATATTATTTTAGTATCTTTTCCTTCAGGGTCCTAGGGGTGTCTTGGTTAACCGGGGTCACAAGGAGTTGAACTCCTTGTGCGCAAAAAATGCAAAAGAATAATAGCAGAGGTCCATGGGGCGGTTTGTAGCCCCACTGGAGATTCAGAGGCAATATTTCTGAAATAAAACTTTAAGATAATTAATGTTTTTAAATTACATGGATGAAACATTTTTTGCTTATATCTTCTAATTATTCTTACTCATCCTGAAGATGTTAGATATATAATTATGGGTAGTAAGGTTAATCGATTAAGTAACATAAAGATGCAAGATTTTTACAATTAAAAACAGAAAAAGATAAACTAAAAAAAACTAATTATCTAACACAAAGCATAAGACAGTAGTGTATAATAACGACTGGCAACAGTATATTGGGATAAATTGGGAAGAATTAGACATAAATAATGAAAGACATATTCTCGAATCCATGGAAACATTGTACGAGACATGAAACACTCAACTCTAATTAAAAAAGTTTGGGAAGTACTTAATTATTCGGTCATCATGTAAAGAAAATGATGACCAGCTAACCAGACAAAATTGAACATCTTTAATACGATGGATTGTAAGGAAGAAATCTTAAAAATGCAAAAAACATTCATGTTTTATGAGTACATATACAATATAAATTCATATTTGCGAAATAATAATGACTGATATTTAATTATTTACGATCAAACGATTACATGTAATTTCATACACAATTATAAAGTTTGTTTTTAGACTTTGCCTTCGAACCTCTACGGGGGCTGGCACCCCCTTAACCCCTTCTATTATTTGTATCGTATTGGTTGTGAACAAGGGGTTCAACCCTTTCTGATCATGGTTAACTAGGGCTTTGCCACACTAGGGCTTTGTCAGAAAAGATACTAGAATAACTTTTTTATAGTCCTTCACACATTGTGTAAAAATAAATTTCATTTTTATTATAATGTTGCCTGTTGACGTCACCTGTGACTAAAGGAAATCATTTGTGACTGAAGGACGTTTATCTTGTGACTGTGGTGAAAGTGAATTACCCGCCTAATAATTTGTTTTCAAACAACAATTTTATTTAGCTTACGAAATGCTTATATAAAATTTTCATTTGCTTAAAATCGCCTTTTTATATCTCCGAATTAATAAACGTTTCAATGATAAATATTGATTGCAGGGAGGGTTGGAGAATAATTAATTTTTTAAAAAAAAAAATCTTAATTTTGGAAAATAAAGGGGGCAATAAACCATAGAATGGTGAAAAAATGCCCTCATAACTTTCAAGTGACAAAAACTTTACAAACAATGAGTACTTAACTGCGTTTAGTTTTTTTCTCACAAAAACAAATATTCAAGCTTTAAATATTCAGAAATTTTGGTGTATATAAAGTGTTCTACACATTTAACAATAATATTTTAATCAAAAACCATTCAATGATTTAATAAAACAGCAAATAATTCCAGGTATTATTTGAGGAACTGAACAAGCTAGCTAATGAAGGGAGAGTTTAACCTGAGGGCTACTACTGCAATTACTGCCAAAAATCTTTCAAAAACTTCCATTCAAGAGTGAATCACTGGAGTTACAAGAACTAATGCAATAACTTACATTAAATTTAACAAGCTAAAGAAATCTTACAGAAGCTTGAATGTATAGGATGCTAGAAAACACACATTAATAAGGATCATTGCTGATGGAACATGCGAAAATGTTTTCATGTTGACAAGAAAAAAATTCCTGTAATCTAGTTTTTAATAAATAAAAGCAGCCTGGGCAATGTAGTTACTAATCCATGAAGGTTTTAAAGTATGAAAAAGATCCCAACATAAAAGTGATAAAAATTCCAGTGTACATATATGAGGTTAAAGGTGGGTACATTTGCAAAAAATGGTAAGTAACTATTATTGAGAAAACATGGCCCAAGGAAGACCATTGGAGCTATGCGATGATGTTAGGAATGATGACGTTTGGCAAAATTAACACAAAACCATGTTAAGATTAACAGGAGCTCTATTCTCTATAGTTGTTTTAGACAACCCATGGAAAGGTTAGAAATCGAGCCTTCCTCTTTATCTACTAAACCATAGACTCAAATAAATACCTTTAACTTTAATTCAACAGCATGGAATAATATTCTATTGGACATTCTACAACACTTAGCATATAGGAGAAAGTCATTTAAGATAGAATGGCTATTAAATAATAAAAACTCTGGCATGGATTAAATTAACTCATAAACAAAACTTAATAAATAGCTCTAAAGCAGAATACTCAATTGAGTTTTGCCTCATTGGTGTCAAAGTTCAACTTCGATTAAGCAAAGTTAGATTAGATTTGTAATGAGATTTGGGCAGAAAAAACTGAACATTCAAAGAAACCATAAGAATTCTGGAATATGATTGATTAAGTTTTTCAAGGTTAAAATAGATTGGAAATATTCACTAGGTTAAGATCCTAATAAAGACTATACAGTTCATGTTGGCAATTAGATTAAGGGTGATGAAGGAATGAAAATTAATAAATTATATTGAAATTAATTAAATTAACGAATCTTAACTTTTATAAATATAATTAGCAATATATTTAAACATTAAAAAGTTAATTTATTATTTTAACTTTATAAATAGCATTCACTTATTTTAATTGAACATAGTAGCTTTAATAAGACTTCTCACTCTGCCTCTTTGTCGTATTATAAAACAACTGTAATAGCAATTTATCATCCAAGAAAAGTCCTTATTATGGATATTTTTTTATAAAGCTTTCAAAAATAATTCTTGTCCGGAAATTAAGTAATGGGATTCTAATATTTTTTATAACCGCTA
>ARYC01001856.1:0-21666 GCA_000711775.1 Oxytricha trifallax
AGATAACTTTCCTTACATTCTTTAAGGTCAATTACATTTAAAATTGGAAGCTTTAGTGCCTGTATCTTCAGAGTGATTTTCACTATCTCAGCTGGGAGGTTTCTAACTGCTTTAATAAGCTTATTTTCTTTCTTAACTCTTTGTTCCAAGGATTCTAAAGGGTCTCTTGGCTTTCTTTTTTGAAGGAAGACCTCACCAGTCTCAGGATCTATGACTTCAAACTTCTTGCCATGATGGTTTTATAGGTGAACTTTTAAATCCCTTGAATCGTTATATTGCTTATTGCAATAAGGGCAAAAATATTTTCCATCTATCTTATCATGCTTAAGATAGAGCTTGGGCTTGTTACAATGCTACTCTAAGATATGACGCTTAAAAGCAAATTTATAAGTGAAGTTCTTCTCACACTCTTCACATAAATATAATGCCTTAATTTCTTTTTTCTCTTCCTCCTCTTCAACCATTTTTATTGGAATTCGCATTGAATTTCTTAGCTCTGCATTTCTATTTAAAAACTGAATTGTTATTAAAAGTCTGAGACCAAAGGTTAGAGAATTTCAGGTTCGTACTAGGTAAATGCATCACAAGTCTAAATTTTCTTTTGATTCATGAAAGAAAGTTTTTGCTGGCTAATGCCAAGCAATGCCGCTTTTCTTAGTAAGTTGCCGCTCATTTTATAAATACAATTAATAATTATATAAGCTGTTTAAATTCTACCTTTATATACAAGCAAGAGCATATCCTCAAAGATTTAGAGAAGTTTAATAGGAACAGAGTGAAAGACATTAGTTTAATAATTCTAAAATTTTGAGATAATTTATATATTATTTCATCCATTTTATACAATAAAATGCACCAAAATGTGTTTTGGGAAGTTAGGTGGTGCTCCTAAATCTGTTCTCGTAAATTTAGGAGGGAAGTTTAAAAATTTAATTTATTTAATGCACCACCTAATACGGTTTTGAACTTTAATTTAACCTCCTAATTAAGTTTTATATAAATTAGGAGCACCACCTAATTAAATTAATTATTATTAGGAGCAATTTAATGGAGATAGATTGATAAAAATGGATGTCAATCTGTGAAACTTTGAGCGAGTTTTTCAATGCTTCTTCCCATATCTTTTCAAGGTTGACCTCCAGTAGGTCCTCCCTATTTAGTAGAAAAATTTTAATAAACTTAGAATGGATATCCATAATTTTATTTCATAAACATTTATAGAAACTGGAAACAAGATGGAATCTATGAATGATGCAATCAAGAGAATTTAATCTCAAGATTTAATAGGAAAATTCAAAAGTAAAGAAGATCTTTACAGATACTTGGTATAGCAAGGTAAGTTTTCACCTATAACTAACTTATTAACCATAGTTGGATTGTTCTTGCCAACACAAGAGGGAACAAAAATATCATTATTAAAAGCATTGCCAAGTGAAGAGAAAAAAGCTTTTAAGTCTAATGAAATCAGAATGATCGAGATACCTAACTACCCTGAAATATCAGTAACAAACCTATATGACGATGCTATGAGTGATCCGGACGTAGCTCTCTACCTTCCATCAAAGCTACAACTCTCTAATAAGTTGCCAAAGAGAAACTTCTTCTTTGGTGTTCTTGCAACTCTGAAACCTGAGTACTTAAAGAAAGTAATTTAAGAAGCTCAAAAGAAACTATACAGCATATCTCCTGAAAAAAAGAGAAGCAAGGTATTAAAATAAGTGACACCTGGCTGAAGGAACTTCAAAAGCATCCTTTCATCTCAAAAGCTTAGTCTTCTAACTTTATAGAAAAACATGGTACTGCTATATACTTGATGAAAGAGCGCAGCAAATAAACAGAGAAAGAAAGTCTAAAGTAAAACATGAATTGAGTAAGAGACTCTTCAAGATTTATAAAAGCCAGAAGAGATGAACATAGATGCAGGGGCTGCCACTAAGAGAAGAAACATGGGCCCAAGCAAGCCTTAAGAGGAAGAAAAGAAAATAAGCCAAATCCTTTAACGGGCAAATTTAATAAGTGAACTTATTCATTCGTTTAAATCTAAAACTTATTTATAAACACAAAATCTCCCTTCTCTTGCGCATACTTTAGCTTTATCATCGCTGACTCTCTTAGCAGCACTCTTAATAAAATCGACTGTATCTATCTTCAAGTCGAGCATCAAGTGATAGAGTAGAAGTTTCTTGTAGTAGCCTTTCAATAACCATATAATTAAATTCCATTGAACTGAGGACTGAAGGGAACATTAAATACAGGTGTTATGTTTAGCCTTTCATATTCTTTCCTTGTGTCTTTAGTTTTATGACAGATAAGTTATCTACAAACAGAACAATATCTTAGTCGGCGTACTTATCTCTAAGCTATTGTAGGAACTTAATGTATTATTCGGTCTTTATTGAGCGAGGATGGATAAAATAAGTCTCGAGGCCATTATCTTCGCTTATTCCACCAAGTATTGCATGAGTTTAAACCTAAACCTTTTAATCATATACTTCAATGTTGCTGTACCTCTTATACCAAGACCTTGATATGAAGGTATTAAAAGTAAATACTGCCTCATCAGCGTGTATGAACTTTATATTATGCTCTTAAGCACTTTGCATTTAATCGAATATATAATTTAAATTAGCCTTATAAATGGAACATTAAAGTCAATCACTCTCTTAATGCGAATGACTGTCTTGTAAGATATTCCGTTCTTTTAAAAATGTTAGCTATCGATTAAGCAGAGATAAGAAGCTCAGGAAATTGGCGATGAAACATCACAGCTCTCTAGGCCAGAGAGAAGTGAGCCCAGTATTTAAGAGTCTTATCATTAATGAGATAATCAATATGATGCTGCTAAAAGTTTTGAGGTCTTTTAGGCTTAGAATTAAGCTGCTAACTCTTTAAATTCAATGCTAATAGACAGTAAGACCTAACAGTAGCAGGAGATTTATGGAGTAGCCTTGCTATAGACGTATAATTCAGAACAGGCTTGAGTTATTACTAAATTCATCACATCCATAACGCAACTTAAACAATAAATCTATAAACTAAAAGTCATAAACAGACCCAAAACCTCGCATATACTCACTTAAATTACTAATATTTAAACATTAAACCACTACATAAACCCAATTAAAACCCTAATAAAATATGCACTAATAGTCTACTTTTATCAATCAAAAACTCAATCAAACTACTGAAAGGGTTTTGGGGTTTGATTGAAGATAAAATAATTCTGATTTTATTTTTGTGTTCATCGAGGTCTAAATGACCAGAATCATTATATTCGGGTGTTTTTAGGAAATATAAAATGGAAGTTGTATTTGCCGGGGAAAGGTTCGGCCCTAGACAAATTTTTGAAAACCCAAAAATGGACAAAATGAGCCCCCTATAACTTTTGAAAATGACTATATATCTGGTGTTCCAGTGTCACACTCTTTCTCTGTAGTCCAAATTTAGTGGATTTGCATAATTCCAGGTCATCTCGTGAATTTCCGTGAACATTTCCCGTTGTCTTGAAAATCCAAAAAATCTATGTTTAACATGCTCACTCATCAGTTCTTAAATTAAAACTTCAAATCCCTATATCTTTTTGCTTTTTGAAGATTAACAATTTTGATTTGACATACGTGTTCATCAAGGTCTTTATAACTAGATTTTTTTAATTTAAATATTTTTACTTCTAATAAGCATTCATTTATGAATTTGTTTAAGACTCAATTAAATTAATTCCTTCTTTTTTATAAATATAATAATTGATATTTCTTAAAATAACTTACTTTAGAATACGATCAATGAAAATTCGTATCCTTGATTCTTTCTTCGCTTTGAATATAACTTTATGATGATTTGATATTCTTGTTTAGCGAGGTCTTATTAACCAGATAATATTATTCATGCTCTATTGTTAACAGTCAACAATTTCTAATAGAGTGAAAAATATCCTTTATAAAATAAACTTCTCTCCATATCTCAGTAATTTTTTGTCAATTTATAGGTTAAATATGATCTAATATTTTTATATAAAAGTAAAGTTTAAGACGTGTTTGATTTTATTCATGTCATTTAGGGTTGATTAAATTCCTTTTTAGTTTCTAATAAGCATAGAATATCGCATAAAAATCAACATACTTAACAATTATTGATGAGGGATTTTAGTTTTGATTAATATATTTGTCGATTCTTCCAGATTTGCCCCAGTTAGCCTTACAGAGTTGATTGTTGACATCTGTTTGAGTGGTTAGCTTGTCATTGTAGAAATTACCATCAGAGTCCAAGAATTTTGCTGCGTACATCTCATTGACTGGGATGTTGTTTTTTAACTTATATTGATAGATTTGCAATAAAATTTATTATACATTCATAAATTGACTTAATTTTATTTATCGATAGTTTTATTTTCTATAGTCCAACCTGATTTAATTAAAATAAAGAATAACTATTAAATGAAAATAAAGAGAAAACATTGAAAATAAATAGTTGAAATCTGCAGTATCACAGATTTATTTTATAAACCTAAATTCAAAATAATCTTATCAATTTTATTTATTCGATTGGTTGATTATTTTAAGCTTAGTATTAATTAAATTAAAATATATCAATTAAGTAGTTTAATAGTATTTATCATTATATTATAATAGCAATTTTAAAGACTATAAATATAAATTAAATATATGCTGATATTATTAAAATATTCCCTAATAAAATTGAGCATTTACAATTATTTATAGTTTATAATCAAATTAGTAAAATTTATGCTTAATATTTTATATGTTTTTGGGTTAATGGTTGGTGAGTGAATTTGTCTAAATATATTAATAAGCAAAATTAAGTATTAATAATTAATGTCTAAACCTGGATAAAAGTATTTGTTACTGCGGGATGATCAATATCATTTGCACTGAAACAGTTAATTATAAAGAATTTAATATTTTTAATTATGAACAGCTAATTAAAGCATTTAAAAATGGTATACTATATATATTTTAATTTTAATTTGGATTATTATCAGTTTACTACTAGATATCTCTCATTAATTGAAAATTTAATTAAAAAAATTTGCTTAACTTTAAATCTCTGCCATACACAAGTATTTCTCTTTAAGTTATCTGGGCACAAAACGGCATTGTTGCATGTCACCAATTCTTATGGTAATGATCCATTTATTAAAAAAATAAATATCAATTTATATTAAAAATATATTTATTATTAAAATATAAAGTGAATCCGTATGGGAAAACTAAATGTTCTTTTCCTGACACTCCAGTGTAATGAACTTAATAAGTTGCCTCCATGTTATCTGTAAATTTAAACCTTAAAACACAAGGAATATAGTCTAATCTAATAAGTTTTGAGTTTGAAATTTGTATTGAAAGGTTAACAAAGCTTATAATTATAAATAGGAAAAGCTAATTTCATTTTCATGGATTTCGATTAAGAGATATTTAAATATAAATAATTTCTCTGGTATTTCTTATAAAATGAAAACAATAAACTAATTCTAACTACTTTTATGCATTTAAAAGAAAAAATATTAAATTTTAAATATAAAGTCTTTAATTGTATTTTATTCAATAAATTTAATTAAGCTTGATTGAGTACTATTTGCATTTAAGTTTAAAGGTATTACTAAAATAAGCAATTAATTTGAATAAGGAATTTTTCAAATGATATTCCTGTAAAATATTTGCTATATGCTTAAATCAAAATTAGCAAAAGATTACTTATTAAATCTATTTCCAAAAATTTACTAATATAGTCTTTTTTTGTTGATTTTGTATAGAATTTGGAGGTATTTTAAAAATGCAATAATATATTTATATTTTTGGATTTTAATTAGATATAGTCCTTGAGGGAGACCGTGAAACTAATACTTAGACTGCTAGCGGCGTTAGCAAGCTAGATACGACCAAATTATATGGCCGCCGAAAACTTCTTAAAAATTTACATTCTAAAAAAATTACGATCCTTATAAATTGGCATAAATTATACAAACTTACACTTTAAATAAGTAATTAAAGATAAAACATCGAGATGAAAATCATTATTGAGGTTATTAGATTTATATTATTGTAGGAATACCTTCGATTTGGGGAAATTAAATTAAATTATATTAAAATTAATTAATTAATAATTACATACAGTTATGTTTTTGGAAATTGTCTCCAAACCCTGGATATATTATACTCTCTGGATATTGCATTAAAAATGAGACGGTGGTTGCTATTGCTAGAATCAAAACTCCAAAACCCATTAGTGAGATTTATAAGTGCTTAGATTTGAAGGGAATTTGTTAGAGGTTGGGGATGTTTAATAGGTCCACCAAATAAATCTTTAACTATATTAGGATGGTTATTATAATTAAGATTTTAAGAATTATGCACTCCTGTTAAGATGTTTACTTTATTAAAACACATAATTAAGTAACTACCCAATTTGATTGAAGTCTCAGCATTAGTACTAGCCTATATAATTCTATAGTAATTAAAATTAAAGTTATCTTTATCTAAAAATCTTGTTTCTTTCCCATAAGTTCTTTTCTTTATAAGAAAAACTTAAATAAATTGAATTCCTGTAAAATAACCATTATCAATAAATGTTTATAATACATAATTTACTTTTAAATTATCATATATTAGCCTTATATACTAATGGAAATAACATATCATAAATTTTAAAACCTATTTCTAAAAATAATTTTCCCATAATAGAATATTTTCATCAAATTGTAAGAATTTCATTTTAATATCTCGCTGAAAATAAATAACTTACATAAGAAGAATATAGTTGAATAAAATAGTTTTAAATATATATTTTATAATTTCTTTGAATTAGAATTTTATTTTCTTCTTAAATGATTGATATTTATAGATCCAGTTAAAACTTACCAAAAAGAATATTAAATAAAAATAGAGAATAGAGCATTAAACAAATAATTAAAAAAATTTTCTATAGAATATTTTATACTAATATAAATAGCATTGAAAATAGTAGAGTAATAACATAAAACGTTATCATTCTATTTTATTTATTAAATATAAAAACAAGTGAAAAATTAAGCTTCTAACCAAACTAAACCCTAATCCCAAACATCATATATCAAAATATAAATGAGTCCTTTAAATCAACAGGATGAAATTGGGATTGATTGCAGTTTTCTCTATGGGGTGATCTCCAGATAGAAACCAGTATGCACATGAATATCTCTAATAGTTTAGAGGAAGAATGCTAGATTCTACTCTGCTGCATTTTCATCATCTACATCTAGAGTAGGCTCAAGATCCTCACAATATAATCAATCATTTTTTATTATTAAAATTAATCATAAACCATTTTTAATTAGATTTAATGCTATGATTAGAAGAATTGATAAAGTTATATAGCAATTATTTTACATAATTCCTCCTTGATATCCTCGTACTAAGAAAGTTGGATGATTATTCTGAAGAGTGTTTGCTCACTCAAATCAAGGTTTTTCAAGGTTTTTTCGAAGAAAGTACATATAAAAATTAATGAAAATCAGTAAATTCAAAGTTTAAATAAATAGCATTAAGATTATTTAAATTAAATGATATAGGGTGATTGCAGAATTAAATCAATTAATAAATTAAAAATGTAAACATAAGAAAGCTAATTTACGCTTTCACCTACCTCTAATAATAACAAGCTATTATTAAACATTTAAAAAACCAGAAAGTTAAGTAATTTTGGAGGAAGTTGAAGGCCTTCTCGTCCAACTTCACTTAGTGGTTCTAGAACAAGAAAAAATCAAGATTTAAATACTTAAGTTTGTAAATCCCCACTTCCCACTAAGCTTAGTAAAAAAAAAAGATTATAACAAAATGATTTAATTAATATTCTAGTATTCTTTTCCTAATGCTTTACACATGCAAATGAGTTAAATTTCTCATAGTACTTTGCCATGTATAACTTCCAAACAAATTATGAGCTTCGATTTAAACCCAATGACTAGAGAAATTATTTTGATAACAGAGAGTGAAATAGCAATATTCGATATTGATTAAAATTAATTCAAAGCTGTCAAGACTTTCAAGCAGTTTATGAGTTATAATTTCTAATAGTCTCCAGTGGTGTAGAATATTGGGGAGACAAAAATAACTAGCAAAGAATCTAATAGTAATGACAAGAATTTTAAGCGAAGTAGCTCTTTACAAATCAAGGAAGTAGTAAGCCAGGAACAGATTAACAAATTCAATAAATATAGAAGAATTAGAATTTTATCAAAGCTTTCTCTTTGTACCTATATAATTTCTGAGTTATAATAAAGAATAACAAATAAGTTTTTTTTATTCTAAGCTACAATTCTCCAAAGATACCTTCTCTGATTCTATTGGGGTAGTAGATATGTTAGTTTATTATAAATCTGAAGAATTCATCACAGTTACTAAAAATCTGTGACAGATTAGAGTTTGGACCTATATGATTTATCAAAAAGAGAGACCTATGCCACCAATCATTGAGTTTCCTGTTAATGTTAATCATGCTGATAGTAATCTACATGAATTTATAACAAACTAGAAAAACATACATTTGAATCTTACAGTCGACTAGCTATGCCTCAATAATATTTGTGATATTCTGGTTTGTAGTTCATCATAATCGAATGAAATAGCTTTTTTTACATTGAAAGAAGGTAAAAATTTATACTCTCTTGACTACGTATAAAATGAAAATTAATAACCATAATAAATGGTAAATGAAATTTAAAGTCCTAAAAGTACATATAGTCATCAAAATTTTAGTAATTATACTCTACAAATACCTTAAAGTTTACCAAAATAAAAAATATTTCACCCTAATATTGAGCTAAGAAAAAGTAAATACTCACATGATCAAGGTTTTTTCACAAAACACTTTGAAAATTAATTAAGATATTTTTATTAGCTCAAAACTTTCCAAGAATTTGTATTCATAATGAATTGCAAAAATTTTGATATAATTATTTGGGGTTTGAGATTAGAGAAGGTATATAAGAATTTTAGTTTGCCTTCAATTTGCTTTAGAAATGGTATTTAGGCAAACTTTAAATAACCCATTTTTGAATTCATTAATCCTGAATTGAGCAATTTTAAGACAGGCTTTTTAATAATTCATAGAAAGCAGAATGTCTATGATGTTTCTCTTCACTCCAGTAAGTAATCTACATTAAAATGAAGCAAGCTTGATATTTTTCGAATAAATTCTCCTGAAAAAGTTAAATCAACTTTTAAATTATTTAGTTATTAGAGACTTTAAATAATACATAGGAAAGATTGAATCTGTTGAAGTTGAAAGGAAAAAATTAATCAGATATAAATATATATATCGAAATATAATACTTGATTAAAGATTGCATTATAGAGAAAAGATACGACATTAATATAGCAGAGAAGGGAGTAACGCTTAAAATAGATTAAATTTGGAAAGACCGAGATAGGGATTTTGTTTAAATTTTACAAATTTATCAGATCTTAAAGCTTGAGAATACAATAATAAGAGCGGGTGAAGGGTCACTTCTAAAAATAAAATCTCCTTATTGCAATAATTATGAGTAAATTTAATCTTTATAAGACTTCACCCTCAAGTCAAGTCAGTGCTCATAGACCAGCAACCTTCTTGATGAAGACCTTCATCTCGTCTCTTGAGATAGTGCCGTTGCCGTCCTTGTCGAATTCCTTGAAGCATGCTTCGAAGTCAGCCTCGGAGAACTCGCCATTCTCTCCCATTTCGGTGAGGGTGTTCTTGACGAAGGCCTTGGTCTCTGAATTGTCGAGGTGACCACTGTTGTACTTGTCGTAGGTTTACCAGATGTCTTCGATGCACTTTTCGATGATGGAGTCGATATCTGACATATTATCTATTTTATACGCTAATTAATTATCAAGATTTTCAAGAAAGAGAATATCTTAGTGAAATCGACAATAAAGTTATCAATTTCCCTATTTAATAATAAATTTATTTATGATATGTTCAAGTTTAAAACATTAGTATTTAATCACTACTGTTAAATTCATTATAGAATTAATAAAACACTGACGCTTTTGTCAATCTCATAAATCGATAATAAAAATATATTTTTCTTTCTATCATTAAGTTTTATTCATTAACTTCTTATAGAATCCGTAATACAGAAGCTAGATCATTCCAGATAGAATAAAAATAAATTCTCATCTCAACACTTAAGAATGATGCTATATTTATTCTTACAAAATATATGAGTTAAATTGAAGCAAATTATAATATTAAATCGATAAAAAATATACATAACAACAATCAGTATATATATAATTTTGAAAAAGAAATGAGTTAGGAAGATTCATATAAGTCCTAATTAACATTTATTAGTTAAGTGCAAAGACGTGGCACCATAAACTGCACAGCTATTCAAGTCAAGACAAGTAATGTTGTTTTTTAAAAAGAATATTAGTATTATAAATTTCACAAAAGATTATGACTTATAATAGAAAATTAAAACATTTTATTATTTAGAAGGTTATGAACGATGTTAATTCAGGTTTTCCGCCAAGAAAAGACTCCAAAGACTCAGACATTTAAATACTCAATGCTGATTTATTTCAGTAAACTTAGTAATAACCGACTAAGCGTAATACATCATAGGCAACTCCTATTTTGTAACTTAAGCAATAAAGAAATAGTCCAAGGAATTAGACTTTAAAAGTAAATTAAATTAATATCATCAAAATTGGATAATATTATAAATTAAATCCAATTCTTGATTAAATATTAGAGCTGAAATTATCAGTCAATTTAAATAAGACTTAATAAATTCTTGATATTTTTTACTTAGCTTTAAGATTAATATATAAACTACTGATTAATTAACTTAAAAAGATGTTGTTAATTTTTTATGTTAAAATTAGTCTACTCAGGAATATTATTTTATATGCTTAATACTTATTTCAATATCTTATCAAATCAAAATTTATCTGATAGAATTTAAATTATGCATAATAAAAATTTAAACTTTAAACATGCTCAACTAACACTAATTCAGCAATCAAACACTAGCAATTGTGAATAGTTACCTACACTATTTACCAAACTAAGATAGCTCCAAGACTCTATTCTTATATTTCAACTGCCATTAATCCAAAATCTATACATGAATACATTAAGTAAAATCTATTCTTACTGAAAGAAGGTTTAATGAGCATTAAAGTGTAAACTTTATATTCAAACATGATAATGGAAAGTAGAAATCACATGAAAAGTTTGCTCAATGTTTATCCGCAATAAATTATTATCAAAGAATAAGCATATAGCAGGCTATTGCTTCTATTAGACTTATAAACTTTACAATGCGATTAATATCACTATGCTTATATATTATATTCAATATAATTATAAATCTAAAACATATTTTGAGATATATAAAATTAGTGGGCTTAATTTTATTGATATATATGAGAGCATTCTTTAATTTCATCTGCATGTAAATTTTACTGAATTGCTGACTGGCAACGCTAAATAGATTCAAAGGTTTAAACATAATAAATAAAGATTAAACATAGAAATTGATATTTATTGTATAGATGCTTGAAATACATGGATTGTCAGATAAGCACAAGCCAAAAAAGGAATATTTTCTTAATCCATTAAATAATTAAAAAACTTATATTATGACATAAAATCTCAATTTTAAACTTATTATAATCAAATATATACATGATTGCTTTTTATATCTAGCATATAAACTAAGCATAAATAATAATCTCGGCTTACTGTGTTCATAGATAATCAAGCCTTAATGTGCGTGGTGAATACTCACTTTAGAACAAGAAAGTTTGTATATTTAGAAGATAGACTTAAAATCAAGGATGTGCACATAATGGTTAATTTTAATGATAATGCAACTATTTTAGAGTAAATTAAACAAAAAACTTGTAAGTTACTTGGGTAATTTATATTTTTAGTAAAAAACATTTTCTCATATTGTTATAAATGATCAATTAATCCTCTATTATAGTCTCTGATGAGGAATTCTCAAGGAAGGACGATCCATACAGATTTATGGAGGATTATCCTGACTTCGAATACTTAATAGCTGTGATTACATTCGATGGAATCTTAATCGCAGTCCAAAATGAGGGCACTAAATATTATGAAATCAGGGTGGCTAATAGAATTAACATGTAAACTGGCGTCCTGCACACTCGCTACTTTTATAAAAAATAAGTGGAAATATATATCTTATAATGATAATAAATCAAACTAATTACTAATAAAATAGTTCCTTAAATTTAAAATAATAACTTGGTACATCTTACTTAGTTTCTCAGTAACCTTCACATTTTACTCCATCTAGCCAATTTTATTTGTATTTATGCAATTATTTTTATGTTATTTTATGAACTTACTTTTTCTGTGTTTCCTATAAATAATTCGTAGATATGTTTTTAATATCTTACATATTTATTTGAGTGACCACACATATTTCTAGTATTCCCATTATTATTAAATCAATTAATTGTATATTACTTATTTATTTTTATTTAATCATGATTCCTGAGAAACAAAAGTTTATGATTATTATGAAGGAGGGAATACTAAAAATTTTTGAAGCGTAAAATAAAGGAGATTTTTAATTAGTCAGGAGTTGCCAACTAATGTGGCCTGACATCACTGCCATTGATTTGAGATCAGATTAATATTGCTGAATTCAAATAGGTTTTACAAAGATAAAATTATATTGTAAAAAGTAAATATGCAAGCCTATGAGTTTATCGATTTCATTTTATCTAATTATGAGTTTTTGCTATAGTTGATAATTTAAGATGATGTGGTTGGTAAATAAATTAACTGAATGAAGAACATTAATCTTAGTAGAACAAGAAATGAAAATACTTAAGTCATAAGAAAGACTAATTAAATTTTTATTTTGTTAACATAAAGCCAAAATTATCAAGTTTACCAATAATTAAATCTATTTTTACTTATTAAAAAATTTCATATTTAGTAATCATGATTTATAATTAGTTTTCGTTTAATTAATATTAAAACGTAATATATTAATAAGTGTTCGTTCTAATCAGACGCAGGTGGACCAACAGCACTCACTTAAAATGTAAGTTTCAAAAAAGATATCTAAGAAGATTTTTTTTAGAGGTCCTACCTGGTTGGACCTGGCTGGGGTGTCATCAGACTGAAGCTTCGCAAGGCTACACTTGGAGGGGACAGAGCAGTGACTACGATGAGGATGAAAATGGAGATGAGGAGGAATACAAATATAAAATTGTTTTTTATCAGATTTACATTTTTGAATAGTGTTAAAAGTATTAGATTTAAGTTTATTAGAATAATTAATAAATTAAAGTTTTCTTATTATAAATCATCAATATTTTAAATTTAATAAAAATTTTACCTTATATTCATACGAATTATTAAAATTTAGTCTATCTTTGCTATTTATTATTCTATTTCTAAAACGGATAGAAAATGATGAATTATGCTTCAACAGCCTATGCAAACATTATAGGCAGTGGTACTCACTATAAAGCCTACACCTTCAGTAAGTTCCAGCTTAAACACTTATTTTTATTTACTTCCTCAAACAACTGTCTAAATAATGTGCTCTTCTCTTCTATTATAGTTCTATTTCTGTGATCTTATTCGTCACCTATATAATATTTCAAAGAATTTTTAACAATAACACTGTTTTATAGATAAATGCTTCGATGATAATACACCTAACAACGAGGTTTACTCTCAGGTTTGTAAAGAAATCGTTAAGAGTTCTCTTGAGGGCATTAATGGAACCATATTTATGTACGGTCAAACTGTTGCTGGTAAGACTTTCCCTTTGTTATAATAAGTTAATCATAAAATACTGTGCATTATATATTTAAATTTTGCTGTTATTTATCAATAAATCACGATGCTTAGAAAATATCAGAGTGAAATCAGAGAGCAAGCTGCTTAGATTTTTATGTTTAATTATCAGAATAATCAGCAAAGATTTGGTTTTAGTAGAGATTAAATCATTCAAATAATTTATCAATAGATTTATTAAGTTATTAGTAAAATATTAAGTAGAGGACATAAAACGACTCTCAAAGGCTCCTTTTTAGGTGGGTCAAGCTCACATACCACATCTATCTAAAATTTCAACTCAAATGCTGTTTGTAACACTGAACCAAATGACAATAAAAAAAATTAGAATTGTTTTATTGCATCTTTAATACTTAATTTAATTGACAAGCAAATCTCTCCAATATCCAGTCATAAGAGTGGTACAGGCTAAAAAATAACACCTATTAGGAGAAATACCTATATAGCAGGTTAGAATATTTTATCTTTTTATTCTTAATTAATTTAGAATTAAGCTTTAAAAAAAGGCAATGGATTATCCAACCACAGATCAACACTCTCACAGATTGGCAGGATACAGACTACAAAGACACCCAGACACATCAAGAATAGTGCCAGCGGCAAGAACTAATTAGTTATTAAAAAAGTATTTAACATCAATATTTTGACTGTATATTTCTTTATATAAGAATTGTTATATGTTTATTCGGTTATAGAAGTTAGCATTTAAATAATTATTTAAAATCAGGGACACGTATTCCATTACCTTTATACAAATAACAATCAGTCATAGCTGCTACTACAAATCAATAAAATATGAAAACAAGAAACAACCCTATTGGTAGCTTTAATAAATTCCTCTCAATTGGTGGACAGCAATTAATTCAAACTGGTAGTGGCTAGGTGCCAGGCAGTATCTCTGATTTCACTTAGAATAAAATGAAATACAAATTATTAAAATACACTAAAGAATTATCTCATCAAAAATGAGTTAGTTTTACTCTTAGTGATTAATTTTATTTTTGCTTAAAAAATAAGCAAAATATGTATGGAGGCTAAGAATAGAATAACTAAGATCCCATTCATTCAAACGTGTTAATGAGTCTATAACTTGGGGGCATTCCAGGCAATTAAACAGAGAAAAATGAATATGCTCTGAAGATCAAGACGACTTGTAAATGTATTCGCACTCTAATAATCATGATTTATAAAAAGACAACCTTAAATTATTGATTAGTGTATTAACATTAAAGCTAAAACTTATTATACTAATCAGAAATGTAAATCTCTCTAATATTGTTTAATCTTCTTCTTCATCGTCTTCATCTTCATCATCAATATATCTAAAGTCTTCTAAGTCCCCTCTATTTCTCTCTTGCCTAGTGAAGCACTACTTAAAATAAAAATTAAAGATGCACTTTTGTAACTTACATTTAAAGTAAGTGCTGTTCTTCCACCTGCGTCTGATCTATACGAATACTTTTTAATATATTACAATTTTAATTAAATTAATTGATTTTCCTATTATTAATCATAAATGTTCTCAACTCAGCCAGACATCTCAATTTCAAGAATTACAATAAATTAAAATCATTTTTTTAATGAATTAACTTCTTTTTACATAAATTTATTATAGCTTAAATAGGGAGAACAACGTTAAACAAATGGAACAGAGGGAATATTGATTCAATCACTTAAAGAGCTCTTTTTAATAATAAAAAATGAATCACACTTATACGCTAGAGTATCCCCAATCCCTTATCTCTCAGATGAACTGCAAATTATTAATGATCCAACAGCTACAACCTCAAATCGTGAATCTTTTCATAACATGCCTTGAAAAGTTTACATTATAAGATGTTCATACTTTGAAATCTATAATGATGCTGTTTACGATTTGCTGTATGAGTAAAGTGAAATGAGTTTCCATGAGCCACTTGAGCTTCAAGAAGATAAGAAGATATTAAGGTAAGAATAAATATAAAAGATTTATCTTTAATTTTAGAGGCAGGAGTTTGTAGTCAAGGGACTAAGAGAGAATGTTGTTTAGTCGTTTGAAGACTGCTTAGCTTTACTAAGAGTAGGTGAGGTAAACAGACACTATGCAAAGACTTAAATGAATCATTAAAGCTCTAGGAGTCACACTCTTTTCAGATTACATCTCATTAAATTTCTATTTTAACTACATGTGGATTCAGTAGCCTGTGGATCAAATGGTTCTAAACAAGAGTCAGCTAATGTGATTACAGAATCAGTGCTAAATTTTGTGGATTTAGCAGGTAGTGAGAAGGTCTCAAATCATATTAATTAGGACTCTTCAACTGGCTAGGGTTCAAGTCCATAGACCAGGAAAGATACATCATAGATGAGGGTAAGAGAAGGCCAACATATCAATAAGAGTTTATTCTTCCTAACCCAAGTTATGGCTTAAAAGCTGAAGGAAAAGAAAAATGAATTAATATATTTATCAAAATTAAATTAAATTATCGTTAAAATACTTTATAATTTACAATTATTAATGAACAGCACATACCATATAGAAATTCCCCCATTAACTAAGATATTGAGATCTTCACTTGGAGGAAACTCAAGAACAGCCATCATACTAGTAATTATAAAATATGATCTTAGTTTATTTATTCTATAATATATTAATTTATCTATTAGAAGAAAATATAAATTTTATACTTTGCATAACTCCAGTTTAGAATAATCTGGAGCAGACTTTCAGTAACCTTCGCTTTGATTAAAATGCCAAAATGATAAAAAATTAAGTGGTAGCTAATGTAGTAAAAAAGACAAGCAGTGAGGATGAAGCAGAACTAAAAGCTGTTAACTTTTTTTAATTAAATATAATAAAATTAATAATAAGTTATTTTACGGATTACAAAAAAGAGTAAACTTTCGCTAAATTGAAATAATTTATTAAAATAAAATAATTAAGTTAAGTCATTGAGACTTTAGTCAGAGAAAAATAGGAACTTAATTAGAGACTAGTCAGATCTAACAATAATTATCAGTAAAATTTATATGCATCAAATAAAAAATTATTACTATCCCAATCTCATAAGTATCTCTGATTAATATCAAATATTGATGATTAAATTACAATAAGAACTTTCAAGATTTGCTAGACTAGAAATAAGAACAGTTAAACGATTAGAAAGATCAGAGATTTGATAAACAACATACTTAGGTGAAATCTTTTTACTTATTTGACTGTGGAATTCTTAACTCCTATTTCTCTCTGGATACTTTTGTACCCTTTCATCCTTCTAAAAGCTTGTAGGACAAGAAGTAATCATAGTTATTAGATTTTATGCCCCCTTTAAATACTTTTACTTATATTCATTTTTATAATTAATATTTTATAATGATAAAATAAATCAGAGACATTATCCATTGATTACATAGTAAAATTGAATGACAGATTAGAGAGCCATACTCCAAAATAATGATAAGCACAAGCCAAGAAGAAAAAAGAGAGTTAAGGCTGTAAGTTGAGAATTTAAGAGATGATA
The DNA here is from genome assembly GCA_000711775.1 of Oxytricha trifallax. NCBI lineage: Eukaryota > Ciliophora > Spirotrichea > Sporadotrichida > Oxytrichidae > Oxytricha > Oxytricha trifallax. The sequence continues at coordinate 17,337 of ARYC01001856.1, forward strand.
ATGAAGATATAATCAAGTAGGTTTTATTTTATTTATGGAATTTTTATCAATCATTAAAACTGTAATTAATCATTATAATTTCATAGTTATTATTGAAAATTAATTATTTATCATATTTTTGGAATAAATTTAATAAAAACTCTTTTTATTAAATTAAACATTGGCTGAGATACTAGAAAAATAAAACTAAGAATTTCAAAACATAAACAATGACTTAAAGAACCAAAACTAAAATTCTAAACATAGCTATAATAGATTTCTTAAGAATTCAAACTATCATAAGAAAAATTAAATGCCAAAGAAGAAAATTTAAATAATGAATTGTAAGAATATTTTGAATAGATGAAGATGCTAAGTTATTATATTTTTATAGATTTATTTTTGTCTATATCATTAAGATTTTAACGACCTTATCTTTGTAATACTAATTCAGAATTATAATTTAATCAAATATTTAAAAAAAAGTTAATAGCCTGATAAGGAAGTTAATGAGAAAGAGAATATGATAGAGAAATATCACTATTTATTGTAAACTAGATATCAAATAGATCAATAGAAAATTGTACAAGAATCTTAAGAAAGATTAATTGAGATTGAGCAATTACTATATAAAGGAATCTAATTGATAAATCAAGAGAAAGGCAGAAGATTCTACATTTAAAGCCAAAATGGAATGCTATTTGCTAATTACTTATATTAAAATAATTTCTTATCAGAGCGTTGTGTAGTAATTCTAAATGGATTCAGATTACAACTAAAACTGTGAAGATTCCTTAAAAAATGCGTTGCGAACTTAAATTCATATAACTGATTCTAATAATGTGCATTAATAAGAAAACAATAGCGGATCTCAACCAAAATGTGAAATTATAGATCACGATGACCACAAGCTTCTTGGATAGTTTGCTTATAGTAAGAAGTTAGATTTGACATAATTGACATGAGTAAAGTACTGAGAGATACCTCATCATACCTGTAGAGCAACATTATTCCATCTGATTAATACACAATTGATGATTAGAAAATTATGCAACAGAACAGACAAAGCGATGAATTGTAAACATTTCATTAGTTAAGTTAAAGTAGCAATAAAAGAGAAAAAAATCTTCGATTTAAAAATATAGTGATGCTAAAATGATTGTGCACACCAATAATCATCAAATGAAAAAGTAAGAGTAAACTCAGAATACTCACAGGAGAGATCAAAATCCTTCCGCAGACAATTGAGCAAGCCATAAAGAATTTGAGAGAGGATCAAGAATGATAGTGAAAGATTTCATTAACTCTAATGACATCTCTTAATTAACTTCTACAAATATACCTGGTCAAAATTAGTACTAGATGGCGAATGAAACCTATGAAAGAATCATTGATATTCATAACTAAAAGGAATATGTGGGCTAAAGTCCCATAAACCATCAAGTAGATCTAGCAAATTGGAATGCACTAAATAGCATCAGTTTAAAGCTTAATGATGGAGGAAGGTGAGGAAACTTTCGATGAAAAGACAAGACTCAAAGATAGATGTTAAGCTTTCTAAAGACAAATAAATTACTAGAAAGCCGCTAATAATCACTAAGAGGTCTCACTTGAGCAGAAGACTCTTCAAAAGTCATATAATTCTTGTCAAAATCAAAGCTTGAAGTATAATGGTTAATAGAAAAGAACCCCAAACAACCTGTAAGCTTCCTTTGACTAATATCAATATTCAAGTTTGAGAATGAATTCAATGACAGTTTGAAATTTATGGGAAACTAAGGCTCTATAACTTCAAAAGCTCAGAATTAAGCTTTTACTGACATCTTTAATCACTAGAATGCGGTAAACTATTCAAATCAATCGAACACTCAGCCACTGCTACTATCTTAAACTAAGTAAACTTAATCTTCAAATTCTAAAGATCATTCAAATCTTATGAATGCTTATAATATGTACAGTTAGCTCTAAGATGAGCCTGTAAACTACTAATTTTATCTTTCGAATCAACATCAAGCTTAGATCATATAGCAGCAATAACAGTGGCAGTAGTTAAAAGCATGCTAGTTAATAATAATAATAGAACGGATTATAACTTAATAATAATAAAAATCAATTGAAGTCAGTAAACACTTAAAATATCTCCACATTAAATTTACTACTAGCCTCAGCTTAGTAATTTTAGAGCTAGAATTTACTTCCTAACTCTTTTAAAATTAAAAATATATATATTTCCAATTGCAATAGTTTTATTTGCTACTCTTCATAATAATTGGGTAGAAATCAAGGATTGAAACATTAAAGAAGCACGAGTTCTCAACTTTAATATTAGTAGTAACAGCAATAAAGACAGTCTTCAAATAATTTGAGCAATAAAAAGTAGTGTGTCATTGGTACTAGTAAATTAAAATATCTCTTCAAAGATACTGTCTCTAAAAAACATAAAAAATCTAAGAAAATATTTTCACAGTCTAGACTTATTCTAAATTAAGATCTTTTAATATACTACAAGCTCCATATATTTGGATGATACCAGAAGACACAACGAAACCGAGAGAATCCAATAGCAACAACAGTTATAGCCATCGCAGTTCTCTTCAATGACTATGATGTTACAAAATCAATAACTAAATGGCATGAATAACTAAAACTTCCAATAGTAACAGATGAATTCTGGAAATTTCTAAACTCAAATAAATTATTGAAAATAGTAGAAGAATTCCTGATAAGTAGATAGTAAATTACGATTTATATCGTGAATAAATGCTGATTTAGTTTGGATTGAATAATTGTCTTAACTGAGATAAAATCGCTATGCGTTTGATAATAGTATTTAACTTTGAATTTAAACATTCAGTAAATAAATTAATATATAAATCTATAGTAATTATGCTAGATATATCGATAATATTATTATTCTTTTAAGCAATAGATTTATCTAATTTACATTTTAAATATTAGGATAATATTATTATTTAAAATGGAACGAAATGATTAAATTCTGGCAATTAGATGCAGTAAAAGCAAAGAATCCAAAAATCAAAGTCTAATCTAACTCAGAGTTAAGTCTCGTAGTTAATGAATGAGACCTTAAATTCTAATGCATCCTCTGACGTAAGTATCTCATCAAATAAATTAGTAATCATTTACACAAAATGTATCTATAAATTTGTATTTAACTATTTTTATAAATTTATTTATAATTATCAAGCTAGTATGATGGGGGGCAAGACATTTATGATGAAAGTATGAAGCCCACTTTTCCCATTGAATTTAAATTTAAACAAAAAGAGCTTGAAGCCAGATTTATCAAAATTATCAAAACTACAAATTAAGTTTAATGCACTAAAAATAATTTACAATCTTAATTTGACAATTCTTTTACATTATTATCGATAGAAAATGATAAAAATAATTATTTTTATATTCAAATAACTTAAAATGTAAAGCTTATTGTATCATTCTCGGTTTTATAAATCCTTAGTTAGGAACAATTAGAGTAGCTCAGTAAATTTTAATAAGATGATGATAAAACTTTTTTAAACATATTTAAATACTTAATAAATCAAGTATATTTTTATAATTTAAGAGAGAGACTGAAGATTGGAGATTTGGCTTATGTAGTCAGTGATTAAATGAAGCTTCCTAAATTTATTAAATTAAACATGAATTTTCAGTTAGAAGGCATGAAGTTCACAATCAGTTTTCCAAAGTGTAAGTTTTGATAACAATAATAATATTTTACTCTATTAAGATAAACATTAAATTATAATAAATTAAAAATAGCTAAGCGAATGTACAAAGTATCTACACAATTACAGTAATTGCATAAAGCCAGGGAAAAGCTCTCTATTCAAGAAACCATGTAATAAAACAACAATTCTGTGATATGTTTGTTATATAAAATCATTTTAAAATAAGAATAATATAATAACTGCATCAATTTAAAAATCATTAAGATATAATAACCAATTCTGACACTATAAGCAGTATGTCTTCTGTGATGACTCAGCACAGATTAATAAACATTATTATTGAAGCTTAGAAGCGAAAAGGATATGAACATGAAAAAATAGACAAAATAGAGTGTTATGAGCAATAATGAGCACAGTACAAAATCATTTTAAAATTCACTTATTTTTGGAGTTAAAAGAAAAGAAAGTCATAGTAAAAATACAAATTCAACTTATTTTCAATGAAACAATATTAAAAGAGCTTTAATTTTATTCGGATAAATAATCCAAATGTTTCAATTTTTAAAAAATATATTTGAGTATTACACCAACTCCTAAAAAAATAAAATCACATATTAAATATTAAATAAATAGTTCAAGTCTTATAATCATAGATATAG